>CAJUYI010004920.1:0-17040 GCA_910591695.1 Galerucella pusilla
GTTTTGATAAATCAATACATTCAGTTGAAGAGCTCTGTAATATAAACCGCGCTCTTTCAGTTGTCCACTAGAAGATGTCTCTACCATGTACGTTACGAAAATTTGAAATATTATGCTTAACGTTTAAAAGCTGTTAATACAATTCTTGCTTTGTGTGAATCGTGTCTAAAATACAAATCGTAAACAAGTAGCTTGTTTATTTTCATCGACAGGGTCTTCTTGAAATTTGGACACTAAACAAAACGGTATCAAACTTGAGAATAGAGTATTTCAAAGATTTTATGGAAATAGACTCTAAATTTATCAATCAACCTTAATACGAAACTCCTACATTAACATGAAAATACAGATTAAATTAACGTGTGACGCACCTGGAGACGGATATTCTAAAAAATTTCCAGAAAATGGGCCTAAAAGAACTACTATCCTCTGAGACTTTCCTTGGGAGCTAAGGACAAGGAATAGGGCGCGATAAATTTTTCAGGTTTTATTGAATGTTAGTCTAGTGTACATATATACAAACATATAATAAGGATCGGTATAGATAGCTGTGCGAAGCTTCAACCCTCAACTGGCTTCCCCACGAAACGATATTTCAGACTTCCATTTATCCATGTAAAGTAATTAGTTTTTATACTGCTGCTATTGATATTTTCTCTCCGAAGATGCTATGATATGTCTGTTTTTAATTTAGAAAAAGGTTAACGATATGTTGAGTAATAGGAAATGAACATCCTCATTAGTTCTCACAATTTTTTAAACTGACCGAGGTGGAATGTTTCTACCAAGAAAATTAGAAAAAAGGAGGATATCACGTCCTTCGCTTAGATAATGGGAAGCTGTGATGCCGTGTACTTGGATGCATCACTTTATCATTAGAAAACAACATGGTATTCAAATGTAAGTGATAGCAAGGGTTGATAAGCAGGAGTTGAAAATTGATGAAGAGCTGGAAACAAAACTTGTTTTCCGAAGAAAGTTCAGATTCTGTCATCTCAGTAGATCTTACAAAAATAAGTGGCATACAGTTTGTGGCGATTCTTCCATTTATTAATAATTTTCATGTTACAGCTAATAACAATAAACTCATACTTAAAGGTTTCTGTTCAGTGAAAAATTTCCGTTCTTATGCAAACTGCGAGATTGCCTTCCAATTCCCAATGTTACCAACTGTTATGAACTACGGTTAATGAATGAAAATATTGAGCATTCTCGAGCAATTAACTCATGCATGCCATCAAGTATTTTTTTTTCCAAGGAGCCGTCCCTTCGCCGGTACCACCTCAGCTTCCTGGGCTTATTGTGGATACTCCCACTGTTCTGACTTCCATTCCGTTTCGTTCCCTGTATTCCATTCCGTTCCCTGTATTAGCTCATACAGGTTATTTGCTGGTTGGTCGTGGAAGTCTTCTGGAGTCATTTGGGGTCTACCATACAGTTTCTGCCTTCTGTGGTCCAGCGACTCACAGTTGCATAGTATATCCTTTTTGCATCTTCTGCATGTAAGGTCTCCGATGTACAGCCATATTTTGTTTAGGTGCTCCTTTGTGGGAAAGTGTCCCGTAAGTAGCCCCGTTATGGTGCGTAGTTTGTTCCTGCTCATTGAGAGCAGTTCTTTCGCTACTTTTTCTGATGGTTCTTTTATGAATTTCTTTCCATGTATTTGCCTGGTCGTATTCTTCCAATGTTTATTGTGTTGTTCTTTCAACCACCCATTTAACCATGACCTCGTTAAGCATCTGGGGATGCCCACAGCTGGTTCGGGTCCGTTCATCAGAGTTGACGATCCTACTCTTTCGAGTTTGTCAGCTTTTTCATTGCCTGCGATTCCTTTATGACCTGGGACCCACTCCAGTGTTACACTGTTCCGAGTCGCCAGTCTTCTAAGTTCTTCGCCGCATTCCCATACTAGCCGAGATGTCACCATATAGCTCTGAAGGGCGGCTTGACTGTCACTGTAGATCCTGATCTGCCTGCTGTTGTAGGCTTTCATATTATTAGCCCATGCACATGCAAGTATTGCATAGACCTCTGCTTGAAGCGTATTAGCCAGATGATCCCTTCATATTTGCTCGTCTTGCTGTACCTATATGCCCGCTCCGGTGCCGAGTTCATTTTTTGATCCGTCTGTATACCAGATCAGTTCATTCGCTCTACTAAGTGGTGGTGCGCTCTCTTCCTCAAGCTCCTTTCGATCTTTGATGGCAATCTCGAAGTTCTTGCGAAAGATATATTTTGTGGTCATGTGGTGTGTTGGCATTTTGAAAATGTCATCATCCACATGCCTTATCTCTGTCTGTTCTCTCCCATGTGCCACGTCATGGTCTGATGCTTTTTCCAGTCGGGTTAGTGCTGCCCTTGCTTCGCACATTATGACACAATGTAGCGGAGGAAGGTCTAGCATTGTCTCCAGCGCCGCTGTAGGAGTAGTCCTCATTGCCCCTGTAATGCCAATGCATGCAAGTCTTTGGACCTTCCTTAGTTTTAGCATAGCAGAGGATTTTCTGATCTTTGGCCACCATACCAGAGATGGTATGTGGTCCTGGAAATAACAAACATTTTGTACAGCCAGTGTTTCATGCTGGGTCTAAGTCCCCATTTAGTGCCGTAGGTGCGTCTGGCAACCATGAAGGTCACCCCTGCTTTCTTAGGTATTAATAATCAACCAATTATTTCCATATATTTTTTAAACTGCACACAATTCCTTTGCAACGGCTTCGACAAATTCTTACGACTTTATCAAATTTTAACCGTTGCTTATCAACCCTCACTATCACTTGGATTTAAATACCATGATATCTACGGATGATAAAGTAGAGCCTAAGAAATTCATCCAATTACACGGAACCCGTCATACGGAGTTGAGATAAAGTATAAAACCAAAAGTAAATATATGTTAAACGAAAAGAACTATATTCATGAAAATTTGCAGGTGAGTGCAATAGAACAAAATGCATCTGATGTACATTTTTTTGTTAATAATATACTTCCGGTTTAATCGGAAATGCCATCAATTTCTTTAATTTGAATGGGACACCCTATATATTTTAGCCGTTCGCAAAATTCCAGCCGCTACGTCGGTGATATGGCTCCGAATTTTATTTCTACATCTATTTCCTTTACTCAATAATGGTTCCTTGATAGAGGTAGCGAAAACCAGCGAAAAACAGAGACATCAAAGTTCTAAACTATTTTAATTCAAAATGAGAAAATCAGAAACTCCGTATCTCCAATATTCATATAAAATTTTCTCTCTTGTACTAATAATTAATAATATACACCATCTAGTTTCTTACTTAGACACACATGAAATTTCATAAAAATCCGCTCATCCGTTTAGGAGTTGTTCAGTAGGAACCCGATTGCAGGGTCACCTACCTGGATCAATCATGAATCTTAACCATTTTTGAATACACACAAAAAATTTCGTCTAAATCGGTCCAATTATTGGTTAAAACCACAGACATATAAAAAACAACTGTTTTTTATATGTCTGTGGTTGAAACAATTTAATCAACTCGTAGAAAACCAACTGAACTTTGATGAGTTTATAATTTTCAACATAAATCCAATATTTGTGAACTTCCTTTACTCTTTTGAGCAGTTTATTTGTGGAAATGGTCCACCGCAAGGTATTTTTATATCGGAGAAATTATCTATTATTTGATTTTCCTTTATGTATTGTTTTGTTTCCCACGTTTAAAAATGTATTATAAACCCTGCTTCATCCTAAGCTCCCATACTTGTGAAGGCAACAATAAAATGACCGAAGCTACTCGAACTTTATCCAAACGCTGTTTGATATGCGAGTCCCATATTATAAGGTCGCCCGAATATTTCAATAGGGACGCTTCCGGAATTCTCGTATTTGTACCTTCCTTTGGAAGATTAATACGAATACAAATATGTTGAATTCATCAGTTCATTACCTTATAACGTTAATAGCGCATTTCCTTGTGAAATACATCCGTCGTCCTTCTATAACACCATCAATTAACTCTACTTTATAGCAGTGTCAGCAGCGCTATCGTTCTTTAATGGAACGTTTATGCAAATGTTGTCTTTAATAATGTTATAATCGAGGCGAGAATGAGAATTTTGCTCTATTGGTAAATATATAATCGGAACTTCTCTTTATTAAGTGCTTTCCATTATTGTAAAGTGAAACGATTGCAAGAAATCAGTTTTTGGATCTAATTGTCCGGAGAGGTCAAACATTTGAAGCTTCAAGGCTCGATATTTCTCATTTTGTGCTGGGAAATGCTGTGTAATTTCTTAAAAGCATTCAAATCCGCTGTCTATTTGCAATTCTTGCCATCACAGTTTGAATTATGTATACTTAAATGAAACGACAGTAGAAAAATCACCCATGTAATTTTTGGTGCTCGAAATATTGGAAAAACAGATGAAAACTATTTCCACTTGGATCTTTGAAGCTCTGATAAAAAACTTGAAACCCTTACAGAAACTGACAGACAGGCAGAAGAAAGAGAACAACAAAGACAATACAAAATATCATGCCAAGGTGTTCAGCCATAGCTGAAATTGATTACCTATCGGTCACAATTAACTTTGTAGCATAATCCTTCAGAAGTTGGTCAACAAATTTGGATTATCTTATACCTATACGCCTTATTACAAGTACCATCTGCATTCAGTTCTAGAGGTCGATTTTAGACTATACTACGACACCTAGATCAATTATCACCGGCAGACGGGTGACGAATAACCAGTCTGATATTGATATGATAGGATAACATGGAAATTACAAAATACCAACATACCAAAATCACTTGCAGATGCTGATCTACCACTAGTCATTCCCAGCATGAAAAAAATACGAGCTAGAGGGGATGGTGACAAACCCCCAGTTCTCGGAGATAGAGAAAAAGGATTGAGACTTTTCAAAAGTTAACCGCTTCCAAATAAATAAAGCGATGTTTTCAGTAGTGGGACAAGTTAAGAGTTTACGTTAAATGGAAGATGGGTTACTGGTTGAGACAGCTACTACAAATCAATGGAAGCAAATAAGTGAAATGAAAGAACTACATTACATCACACCACATCCTCGTTTTAATTTTTACAAAGGAGTAATCAATTGTACATATTCAATCAATTGTCCAGAAACAGAAGAATTCGGAGACCAAGATATGTGAGTGGCGCGAAAAATGGAGATACAATGATGCGGTGTCACACTCTAACGTTTGACACCCCCCAAAAACACAGAACATATCAAGATTGCCTTTTTTTCGGAAAAATAGGAACAATCCATGCAGATACAGCAATTATTTCCGGCAATCGCCATTCTTTCCTAGGTATGCGACTTTCGATGGGAAAACATTGCAAATTATGTATAAATGTAAAATTAAATTTAGAACATCTCTTGTAATTTGTTGTTGTTTGCTCAATTCTTTTATTAATAAAATCACAAGTTTGGACAAATATTTTCAACAATCTTCTCCGAATGTTTTAGATGCATTGCTGTTTCATAAATTAGTTCCTTCTGCATATTCCAACCATGAGTACTTGGTAGTTATTAAAAAAAATTTAAGAGATTTTGTTTTAAATTAATTACTAAAAAGTGATCTTGAAAACTACAAATTTTTTCCTATTTAAAGGTTATTCGTTTTTCACGTGTTGAAATAATACCCTTCTCGGTGTGCGTCATCGATTGTTAATGTCTTTCTAACACATTACGTAAAAAGAAATGGAAAAAAAGCAGGTCTGGGGACCTATTCTCAGCATATGCAAATTTGCATTCGCATATAACAATTCACGAATGGCTACATGCGCCTTCGTAATGAATATTGTATTCTTTCCTATTCGCATACGTGGTTCGTAAGTGTTTACGAACGGTTAGCTAAACACACTCGCGTAAACATGGCAATACAGCATTAGCACATGCTGTGGCTCAGCTGATGTGATGTTTATCAAATCCCCTGACGTAAAAAAAATTTTCGGATTCTACCCAATTCTACGCTCGTTTTATGTTTACTGCTAGAAGTGTTTTGGGGTTCAAAGGGAAATTATTTGAACTCAGATCTGATTTTTGTTAATTCTAGCATACAAGAATAATGGATATTAATAAAGGTAAAGCAAACTGCTATAGGTATTTTGAAATTTCGCCGTCTTTCATAAATTCGGGGTGCTCTCCCTTCAGCATTTTCTGATGCTTGGATTAAAAGCAAGTGAACAAACTGTGCAGCCATTTATTTAATGATGAAAAGTCTTACTAAACTAACTCGAACTCAAAATCACGAATAAATTATAATACACCCATTGACATATATGTCAATGAATACACCATACACTTCAAAACCATATACAAAAGCGAGGTTATGTATGGCAAATACGCATTCGTATATGTGATTCACTTAAAATGTCCCGCTCGCTGCAATTTCGAATGATACATACGCATGCGAACCAATTGCGAATGTTCAAAAATAGGAACCTTCGCATTTATAAACATTACGTATGCGAATCTCAACATTCAGCAGCTGAGAATAGGTCCCCTGTGATTAATCCTAATCAAAATATCACAATAATGAACCGTTTAAATGTATTACAAACGTTAACCCTAATCTTTGACTTAAAAAAATTTGATTGGTTGATGTTTAGATTACGCTCAAGCTCAACCTATCAATCAAGAGTTTAAAATACTATGAAGGCTTTACTTTCGTAGCGGCAATAAGTCGTACTTCTATTTCTACTGTCACACTGACAGTTCTTGACAGGTCTGTACTTTGTTGTTTACGGTCAATTATTATTTATGAAAAGTGAATATTAATCTTATTGTTTTATTTATATGAATAATACAAAAATATGCATGAATACACGGAAAAACATCAGTATTTTGAAAGTTCTCATGTATTTTCAGTTAGAAATAGGAGCTGGTAATTATTAATTGCATAGCCTTTTCGAATTTGGCTAAATACAATCCTGATGATCTTATTTATCAAATTTAAGGTTAGCTATATGTCAAAATAGCAAATAAAATAAACGACATGCCGAAAACCCCTATATACGTCACAATCGATGACGCACACCAAGAAGGGTATTATTTTAACTATAACATACCCCTAGGATACAACTGGGCCACCCCATTTTGTAGTCATCTCTACCTTAGACTACAAGCTATTACCTACTATATAAAGTGCAGGCTTCATTTTTAATTTTTCCTGTCCCAGGGCAGAAGATGATGAGGTTCATATTCTATTTTAGTTTATTTCGAAGCCACCCGACCTAAGCTAAAGGAGATAGTGTCAGGTGTACTGAAGTTTTTTTAATCTGTCGTATGTCAATTAAATTCTAGAAAGTGTTCCTGCCTTCCTCACCTTGGTTTTTTTTCAGTCCATTTTATACTCTCGTCGATGTTAGGTTAGGTCGATGTCTAAAAGGTAGTGGCGTCCTAAAGCCTTTATAGTTTGTTTACCCTCTGACATACCGAGTGTAACATTAACATTGTTTTTCTGCGCCATAATACTCGCGCAGGCCATAATGGGCAGTTTATGTAGATCGTATCTTGGGTATGAAAACACAATAATGTACTGGTATGACATTATTTTTTTCCAAAAATCTTGGGTTTGATACTAAAGCGTGAATAAAATGCTCTTTTCTACCATATTCTTAGGTACATTCATTATATTTTAATTTTAAGATGAATCGAACGAAATTTCCCCAATAACATTCTCCACTTATAATGGGTATCTTAATACGATATAAACGCCGTTTTACGAAGCTCGAGAAATTTCATTGAGGCGAGGTTTAAAAGAGGGCATCAATAGAATTTCGATCAGACTGTACAACCTTGACAACACAGTAGATTCGAGAATCCTTTTTATTGTATGCAGCTTTCAAATAATTCAACTCTCGTTAGATATCACATTCAACGAAGCCATAAAAAAATTAAAGATCCTTTTCCCTACTTTTGACGAGCCTAGTTCAGTTCAACAAGTTCTAGCTTCGCGGAAAAAAAAGAAAAGGATACATCTGTAGTTATCTAAAAATATCTTTGATAAGTCAAAAATTGTCTGGAAAAATAAATGAGGAAAGTATAAAGCGCGGGACAACTTGAACATCCAGAAACGACTACCAAAAAAACCATTTAACGAGTAAATGTTAATTTCAAAACTGTTCAGAATAACCACACCACATTTCACAGTTGGAACACGGTTCCAGCACATTTATTCTGTCAATGTTGCTTGAATTGGTTCTATCAACGATTATTTATTCGGATTACTCTCTCTTCCTTGACGATTGAAAGGTGACACATATTTTCTGAGAACCAGATATTTCGGAAGATATACCCCTCATAATTAGAAGACGTATGTGGTTCATACAGTTCGATGCTCCACATTTTGCAGTTTTCCAGACTGTTGAGTGTGGGGCTATTTAAAATGAATCGTTCACATTTCTCAATAGTTAGGTACGCTTTTTTTATGTCGAGCAGGAGATGCACATTTTGAACATTGTATCTAAAATGTACTCATTTCATAATTCATGTTTATCACAATGGTATTGCTTTTATAAAATGTATAAAAAATGTGAAAAATGTTCAATGGGTGAGTGAACCAAGTTACATATTGTTTAAATATAGAGGAGATTCATTGAGCTGCTTTATTCAGTCGTTACCAATTCCAATTTCAGCTCAGTGGAAATTAGGGAGAAATTTTGTTATAAAATCTATCAATTCCATAACAGGAAACCAATTAAATTAATCCGGGTTCCTTTGCATATTTTATCACTAAAAATTACGTTACTTTGCAGAGAAAGTCTTTTTAGGTGGATCAGCATTTTCTGATAGCTGCGTGTGCATTATTCTCCGTTTTCAGTAAGTTGTCATTGGTCCTTTATTCCCGTATCTACCCCATGGTAACGCATTTATATCGAGTCTTATTAGATTATAAGGCATCTGGTAGCTAAACGAAGGTTATTGAATTATATTTTGTTGAATAAGAAGTTCAAAGGAATATGTTAATTAAATTTTGTTATTTTGAAATGAAATCATTCTTCAGTCACTTCAAACCTAAAGAATAGTGAATTTGAGTTATTTGTATCTTCTAATAAACATTGATTTGATCCTACATAATACAATTACACAAGATAAACTGAATCAAATTTACTTTTATGTAAGTACCTACAGAGAAGTGAATTCATCTATAAAAATAAAACTCCTTTTCAAATTTTTTATGCAAAAATTCATATTACTGACTCTCATAGCTATCCAAACACAGTTGATATTTAAGAAATAGGTAATCAATTAAATGATACTATTCTTAGATCCTGTAGTTCTTTCCCGTTAATTTCTTGGGACATCAAATCACAATGTTCAGTAAACATTTTCATATGTTTTCCATGCGCATAGCGAATCTTTTCTAAAACAATCACATGCTAAGCACTTTCCAGCCAAAGGCCTTTCAATAAACATCCTAGGTATCTACTATTGGCGTGAATATTATATACTTATCCAAGTATATAATACCTATACATATTCTGGTGTAGATGCTGAGGATATCACCTATTATTCGCATAACCTTCACATAACCATTACACTTCCTTTCACGGAATAACATACTTTGTACATGCTCTTCAGGTGTTTTTTGGCGATTACAAGAATTGTGAGATATCTTCGAAGGTAAGGAAATAAATGACAATTATATTCAAGTAGGTAGAAGGAAGAAGCAAGCGAAATGTACCTCAAACATACACCTTTCTCAATTAAAGCTGTCAGATCTACTCCAAGAACTACAAAAAACTACTATGGGGAAAACATTAATGTGCACACTTAAGGATAGACAAGGCTATCTTGTGGATACCATTGTTGGTTATGTTTTAGATCATGTAGGTATGTTTAATTTTAACAATGTATGGTTTCTATTTCATAAATGTATGGTATCAGCAGCAAGTTTTTTATTCCTATCCTGCTTTCCTACTGAACAATTTTATGCATAAATAGAGACCATTACGACCACTACAGTCGAATTGAATTTGGACAACAAATTCCCACCATCTGCACATTTCTTAACCCTTCGTTTGATCTTGGCTGATCCTTCGTTTGATTATAATGGATTTTCAGGCAGCTCGTGATAAAATTCTGAAATACTACCAAAAAACTGGCTATGGATGGATGGATATATAACCTATTCTTAATTTTGGATCCTGCGCATAAATTAGAAGCTTTTGAAGGTACTACCTGGGGTGAAGAGTTGAATAAAACCACTCCTGGTAAATTTTTAAATAAATGTTAAATATTTTTTCCTCAAAATTTAAAGCTTAGAATTTAAAAAATTACTGAGGCAGAGGCACTGAGTAGTTCAGAACCAGATCACAACAAAGGATCTTAGAAGTCAGATTTTGAAATTGATTTTGAGGCTCTATATGCATGTGGCGTCCGAGGTGGCGTCATCATTATTTAACGAATCTAAAATAATGTGATCGTTAATCTATTTCAGATCAATATTTTTCATATTTAAAAATATAACACATTGAAAAATATCATAATACCTATTTCTGGAGGAGTACAATCCACCAATTCTTCATCGGAGGACAATTTTCTTGATTTATTATTTGCGAACTTAATATCCATCCGACTTTATCTGACATTTATTTATATGTATTGGTGAAAAAAGTTGTCAAATGTAATATTTTATAGGTGTTTTTAGAACGAAACAAAGATTTATTAATTTTGATCGGAATATGATGGTTTTGAATAAAATAGTATACAAACCTCGGTAGGAAGTTTCATTCCTGTCTCGAGATAATAGCTAACCTCTCTCGGTTGATTTACTAATCTCTCGACATTAATGAAACCCCAATAATAAAGTACATACTCGTATAGTCAAGGTCGTGTCTCTTATCACTTATGACTTCTCTGAAATATTGTGAGATAAGGAAATATCATGTAATCTCAGCTTTGTTCGTATTTTTTATGAAAGATAATGAGAGTCATAAAATATAGAAATTACCATTTTTTCTCTCATGTACCCACACTCAATATAATCTATTTGGTTAATATTTGATTGTATATAATATAAACTGCATTAACTTTCATACATTTTTTTTGTTACATTTGTAATGACAATTTAATTCATATTTAATTCAAATCGCATATGCCACAGTGCAATTGTCACTTTGACAGCGGCAAAAGTTAGCTTTAACTTTTATAGCGACAAATACACTAGTGGTTTTTACTTATTCATTTGTTCATCAATATCACTGTTCCTAGTATGAATTTCAATAACTATTTACATTTCATTTAAAAAAATATGGGAAATCAATAGTCCGCGGCAAATGCCGCTGCGCCGATGTTATGGCTCCGTTCCATTTCTCCCCACATCTTCTTCTAATCTCCATAATGGCTCCTTGCTAAGTAGCATTATCCATTTGTTTTAAAACAAAATGACCCACAACGGATCCGTCCGAAACTAAATCGTGTACATTTCCACAGAAATTCTAATTGAAATATCTCTGGAAAGCCAGCGAAAAACAGATTCACATATTAAAGGTTGCAACTATTCTAGGTTAATTTGGTACAAAACAAAACTAAAAGTGATATTCGTAGGTAAGAATAATAAATGTTGTATTCATATTCTTATGACATGATTTCATCAGGCAGGAACTCAATTGGAATGTTTGCATGCAAGGAGCTATACCCCTTTTATCTTATTGTTCAGAGAGACAATTTTCATAGTAACTAACTGCTAGTCCAGTTATATAGTTTCCAACAATCAGCATATTTAGTTTTGTCTGAAGCCAACATGCTTTTGGCATTGTCCTGATGCTCTTCCATATTGCCATGCGGAGAAATTTGCTTTCAACAACTTTCATACGGTTGAATGTAGTTTCGTAGTCGAGCAAAAGACTGGGTAATGTAGGTAAAATAGGTAATACATAGGTAATACATACAACATTTTTCTGCAATCACTTTATTATAACTATTAAAAACAAATATAAAGTAGAATTCATAAAAACTTTTAAAATCTGCTAGTTTAAATATGTCAACTCAAATATGTTTCAAACTTTTATATCTATCACTGTCAATACAATTGTGTTTGTAGTATCGGTTGTTATGACAACGAGCGTTCTGCCATTTTTTACGCTCGGCGAGCGTAAAGTAACCCTCCTCAAGAAACGTCAACTTTTCGTTGTCAATGGCAAGCGAAAAAGCCTACTTTTCAATGTGATTGTAGAAAAAACATTTTTTAGTATAGTTTTCTCTTAGAACAAAATGATTCTGGCCCTATCGTATAAAGATTTCACTATCCCTTTTGTTTCGCTATTTATATTTCTCAAAAAATCATCCAGAGATACTGTCATAATTATTGTCATATAGCGAAAATGTCGTCCTCACATCTCCACCAGACAATTGGTTTCAATTTTTGATTACTTACCACTTTGGCTTCAGGATGTTCCATGTAAATATTTGATAAAATTTGAGACAGGCAAGAGCCCATGGCAAGATCAAAATTCTAAAACATGTTCATTTAGATAATTATCTGATATCCAGGTTGATTCGAATATCTTCAATTTTTTTTATCTTATTTGGAGAATACATTATCACGATATACAGATATATCAAAACAATAGTACACGGAATATCATATAATTGTATTAAAAGCACTGATAAAAATGTTATATAAGTTACAGCTGTAGAAAAGGTATAATCATTTTTCGTTACTTCTGACTCAATCGATCAACATGTCTTTGAACGATTTCGAAGACCTCCTGTTAAAAAACTTCGGCGCGAACAAAAAAATCATCAGTACCGAAATAACAAATTTGGTAGGATTGGGAGAAAACTTCGGAGGTGAACTATTGAAGCTTGAAATCACTGTAGAAGATGAAACTACCAAAAATACTGAGATATTACATGCTGTAGCCAAGAAGATTCCAGAGCTGGAGTTCCTCCAAAAAATATTCAATATTCAAGAAACTTTCAAGAGTGAAGTAGTTTTTTATGAAAAACTAGCTCCAACTTTTAAACAATTTCAAAAACAGCATAACGTCGCAGACGTTTTGGATTGTTTTGCCAAAATATATGGAAGTCGCTGGAATTTGAATGGGTCGGATGTAGTGGATAGAGATGCGGTATTGATTCTTGAAAATTTGATAATTACAGGTAATTATACAGACTTTTCAATATCTTATCATCAAAGCAGGCTTATGAAAGCTCATAAACAATGTTCATAATAAAAAAAGAAAAGATATATTAGAAATATGGAAGCTTAGATAATACTAGCCCCATGGAGAGATCCTGGACACATCTTTTTCCATTCAAGATATTATAGCTGTGCTATGATAAACTATATCTGCTGGTTTCCACAATTGTGAAGACAGTAGTTTAATAGAAGAGTCAAGGTTCCTAGATGTTTCTTTTTATCGACAATTTCATACTGTGGGTCTCTAAAGTTAGTTTCTGATTTTCCAAGAAACTCTAGTTCTTGTTTCTTATCACACATGTATATAGCACTACCAGTTCTGTTTTTGGGTGTTGATGAATGTTTGAGGTCAAGTAGATGCTTTGCGTAATAGGATTTATCTGGCTGCTTCAATATGTATAAGTGTTCTTTGTGTCTAGTTCCAAAATTTCGACTGTTTTGACCAATGTAGACAGCATTACATTCTGGGGATTTGAGTTCATATATTTTTTTAACAGGGATATTCTCCTCTCATATTTGACAATGTTTCACTCCAACATTGCTTTCTGTGAATCTTTGAATTATAAATTAGATGCCACCACATGCCACCACATGCCACCACACTTCTGAAATATTGAGTTACTTAAGTCGTACCACCAACTTACGTCCAAATGCCGCATACAATGTAACCTTCTACTTAGTTGTAGAATTGGTGTTAGTGTCTTACATCGCCTAAATCGATGTTGAAGGTGTACTGCGTAGAATAATCTGAAATACGTTCAATGTTGACCAAATTGTGTCAAGCATCTCTAGAAAATTCAAAAATCAAGATACACCGGAGGAATAAATCCCTTCGGAAGGTAATGAATGCTATGGGCTCTCGTTGGGAAAGAACAAAAACCAACAGAAAGGCTCTGATTTAATTCAGTACTCAAGAGTAAATTGCAAATATAAATGTCACGTTTTGAATAACTGACAGTTTTTATTGCCCATCTACAACATTTTCCCATCAAACAATCCAATTTTTACCGATGAAACACAAATTTCTCGTTCAAAAATCATAAATGCAAATATAATAAGTTCGTACCTATCAAAAATTGATCATCAAAATGAATTCAATATTCCGAATCATCTAAATGAAAATTGTTCCAGGTTATAAAAATATCGATCGTTATATTGGCTTTAACTTGGAAGAAGCAAAATTAGTCTTAAAAGAATTGGCTGGTTTGCACGCTGTGCCTTTGGGGATTAAGTTGAAAAATCCAGATTTATTCGAAAAAGATATAAGAACACGTTTGAACGCAAAACTACCACACGTTAATGAATTTCAAGATCTGATTCTATTTATATCGGATATATTATTCGAATCTGACAAATGTGCATCTGCTGTAACTAAGGTAACCTTCAAACCATGTACATTAACATCTGCTGTGGGAGTAAGGCATAAGACTTTGTTGATTCTTCGTTTTTTAACCAAATTCGTCCAATTTTAATTTTCATGAATTCTGCTTTCAATCACATTTGAAATAAATCAGCTGAACTTTTCAATATTCCATACTTCTGTTCCTTACCGTATCCACACTTTATTTACTCAAGGTATCCACATAATCTTCCACTTGGATGCAGGTCCTTTCTACAACTACGTCTCCAGCCTCTTGGGCTGTTTAGTCTTCCAGGTTCAGGTATCTACTCCGTAACTCCGGTACACTGCACCAATTCGTACAGACTCTTCAATTGTTGGCTGTTGTATTTCTTAAAAGCCTGCCTGTGCTGTCCATCAACCACATTAACAACTGTGCTAGGGAAAAATGTCCTTAAGTATGCACATTTTCACCAATCAACATGTTTTCACAATTCCCGCTTGCAGCTTTCCCACTTGTAGGGTGTTAGCGATAAAACCAAAATTTCCAGCATCTTCTCGTCCCATTACAATTAGTACAGGGAATGAAGCTCAAAAAAGGTAAAACCTCGCAATTTTTTCGTCCAGCATGGATTGACTTGAAATTTCAAAAGGAGGTAGGTGATAGCCGAAGGTTCAAATTCTATATCGAACCGAAGGGCGCTAAACGGTTTTTAGGGGTGAAAACTACCCTTATTTGTCAAAAATCATAAGATAACATTTTAAACCTGACAATGGGTAAGATTTGGTTTGGATAAGTTGGATAATTATTGTTTCGAGCTTTGGAAAACAATTTCAACATTTAGGGTTGAAGGGTTGAACTTAAAAAGCAGCCCCTGTTACAGCTTAATGTAAAAAAATCACGAATCCTTAAAAAATGATTTCGCCTCTGATTGACTTGCATAAAAATTTGGGATTAGGCTCAACTTACCCTCTGCTTTATATATCATGTCATGCCGACAAACCCTGGTTGTTTCTTAGGGGTGAAAACTACCCCTAAATGTCAAAAATTAAAAAATAGCATTATAAATCTTAAGATAGGTAAAAAATGGTTTGAATTAGTAAAATGATGAACTTGTTACATTTCAAAATACAATTTTATACTTTTTCAACCCTTAAAAATCAACTGTCATTAGTGTTATATGTAAAAAAATACACACTCACACACCTTGACACATGAACAGATTTTCTCTGTATTTCAAAAAAAAACACGAAACATTTCGTATATATAACGCCCCACTGCCGAATAAACCGGTTTTGTACATTATTATGCTTCCAAGTGCACTATACTATAACTATTGGAATTTTTCTAAAAAAAATCGATTGGTTTTTTAAAGTATTTCCTTCATTTTTGATGATAAAAATTTTATTCGAAAACGATTTTGTAGGGTTTTTCAAGAACTACAAGGATCTGTAAATTAAATCTCTATAGACCCTTTCGTTTTAAAATGGGGTGAGTTTAAATGGCTAAAAAAAGGTGGTGCTTGTGCGTGAATAGACGTTTTAAACGCTATATCTCGTCAAATATTAACTGTACAAAAAATCTACTTACAGGAAAATCTTTGTCATGAAAAAAGCTACAATTTCGTTTTTTAACTTTCCTTGTACCTCTAACATTTTCGGAGTAATTTTGAAAGAAAGGGTAAAAAATACAAAATTATGAAAAATAACTTTTTACTTTAAGCCCTAATTTTTCGAAAACTATGTATTTTAAATTGGTCAAACATCTTGGACATATTAACCATACATGTACAAAGAGAATTGCACAAGAGTGAAGATCAATTTTAATTAGGGGGGTATATAGGGGATTGTTTTTACCAATTTTTTTGTATAAAAAATTATTTACTGACATTATTTTTGTCATAATGCACTCAATTTTAATGCTACAAACCTTTTTTTATAAAGAAAGGTCTAATTATGCTCTTTGGAAAATATTCTATGAGTTTTCTACGAAAAATGCATCATTTTTCCGGTATTTGACTTTGAATCTATCACATTTTGCATTTGGGAAAAAAAGCTAATCATTGATGGGCCATATCTCGGTTCCTATTGGTTTAAGAAAAATTATAAAAAAGGGTTTAGCTTGTTTTTTTAAAAGATACAATTCTGCTCTCCACAGTTTTTTTGATAAAATGCATAATTTTCGAGTTATCCGCGAAAAACATCAAAAACGTCGATTTTTTCCTCTAAAAAGCGTTACTTTCAATCGCGAATAACTTGGAGAATATTGATTTTACAAAAAAATGTATGGAACATTTTTTGGTCAGACTCACTTTTTCAATCGATTTCTGTGGTTAAAATGCAATGAAAAATTTTCACCCCCGAGATCAGGAGGCAACCACCCCCAAACCCCCAAGGCTTTAGCGCCCTTCGGTTCGATATAGATTTTGATCCTTGGGCTATCACCTACCGTCTGTTAAAATTTCAAGTCAATCCATGCTGGACGAAAAAATTGCCAGGTGAAATGCTTCATTCCCTGTACTAAATGTTCGATAATTCAACAGA
>CAJUYI010004921.1:0-17038 GCA_910591695.1 Galerucella pusilla
TAAGTAATCTACTTATTTTTTCCAATCTTATTTGCCGTTAAGACACCAGAGAATAGTTCGTTCATAGTGCCCCACCCTGTATATATATACCTTTTTCTTGAAAATTCCTGGTTTTTGAAGAAATTTCGTATTTTTGGCAACAGCGCATGAGTATAATGACATTTTACGTGTTTTCCATATCATTATTGACGAATATAAAGTTTTTTCAAGCAACTTCCTATTTTACAGAAGCAAAAAAATTATTGAATAGATGAGGCTTTTACTTGATGTAGATCCATAGTAAGTTATGAAATCAAACAATTTTATTTTGCTAAATCTACATTGTATTTATTTAAACATAAAGTGACATTACAATTCATAATAGTTCATTCCACCCAGTCATAAATTAGCAGCTTTCAATAGTATGATACATAAACTTTTAACAGTTCCATTGAATATTGACAATTACAATAAAGAACTAAATATAATAAAGCAAATAGCGGTTAATAATAATTACGATCCAAATTTAATTGACAACATCATAAATAAAAAGATACGAAAACGTACTCTAGAACAAGTATTTCCTTCTGATAAAAACAAAAATAACCAATTTAAAAGCTTAACTTACTTTGGAATACCATCCTTAAAAATAAAATCATTTTTAGAAACTTTAGACTTGAATATTTGCTCATTAAAAACAACAAATCCAAATCTTCAAAACTAAATAAATCAGGAGTTTATAAATTAAAATGTGGTAATGACGACTGTGATAAAATTTATATAGGTAGAACTTTTAGGAATTTTAAAACTAGAATTTCAGAACACAAACGTAGTTATGACAATCAAAAATTAGATTCCAACTATTCAAATCATTTATTAGCAAACCAACACTCTTTCGATTCAAATTTTGAAATTTTGCATATAGAAACTAAATTCTTAAAATTAAATCATTTAGAAGCCCTAGAGATAAATAAAAACAAATATTCAGATAATCTTCTTAACGACCAACTTGATATTAACAATTATCCATTATTAAACCTTTTTACCTAGAAAGATACCTGTAGGATGGTTGTGAATGCGTTTCCAGGTAAACTTGTTAAATACTTTAGTTAATCCCATATTTAGACAAATTCAATTCATTTCCTTGTAAATAGTTTATAATTTTATTGTTAAATATCCGTATAATTTAGTATTAAGGCACTGTATAAATAGAAAGTTTCTCATTATACCTCCATTCGTTTGATAAAGCTACTGTGTTAGCGAAACGCGTCACTTTATGTTTAAATACAATGTAGATTTAACAAAATAAAATTGTTTGATTTCATAACTTAACAAAAAAAGGTAGAACGTGTCGCGGGACACACGGTAGGAACTTTAGTTCCTTTTAAGCAAAAATTATGTAATACATCTGACGTTATAGATAAACGATTTGCATATTCTTTGGTGGTTGAGTAGTAAGCATACCAGACTCTCACGCAGTAGACCCGGGTTAAATTCCCCCTGAGAAAGTTTTTTTTTATTGTTAATTTTATTCTTAAATAATTCATGAGGGAGTCCGACTGGCAACATCAACTAATAACAGCATCGTATATTTAAAAAATGAAACCGTAGCATTATACAAATTGGACATTCAAGAACTGTTACCACAAAATTAGTGAAAACATAAAATTTAATTGTAAAATGTTCAATTTGAAGTTATATCACAGTTTATAGAAATTTTTATTTTTTAGATTTTTTCTTAAGTGGGTCGTAGAAAAAATATGCTGTTCGACTCGTGTGGATTGTCCATATCGCACTTGAACGATTGAGCACTCCGCCTACGGCGTCGTGCTCAAACTTCGTCCTCGTGCGATATGGCCATCATATATCCACACTAGTTGCACAAACTACAATTTCTTTCAAAATATGCCCTTTTACATTTAAAAACAACCTGTCAAATGTCAAATCAATTTATCCATCCATTTTAAAGTTATCGAATTAAAACATTCAAGTTTTCAAAATTTCAGCACCCTGTATTTCGGAAAGTAAATGTGCTAGACCCCTTAATCGCGCAAAAACAATTATGGAAATAATAGTAAAAATGTATCCCAACAAATTCAAGTAGATCACCAGCACTGCGAATACCAGCTTTGCATAGAATTTCAATATAGCATCGGTGGTTCAGTGGTAGAATGCTCGCATTGCACGCGGGCGGCCCGGGTTCGAATCCGGGCAGGAGCATATTTATTATTATGAATCGCTGCTTCGTAAACGAGAGACAGACTAAGGAGGCTTAAGCACGCAAAAGCAAGGCACAAAACGAAGCAATGTAACATAACGCAGCGTAACGTAACGCGTAACGGTCAGATGTTTTGCGTCGCGACCCCTGGTCGCTCAAACATAACCTGGCGTAAAGAACTAAAGTTCCAAAAATATATATCGATTAATCAATCACCCGATTAAATTAATTGATCACCCGATTAATCGATTATTTTTCGATAGATCGATTATTTTGCCCACCCCTAATGTACATCACTGGATCAAAAATTGAAAAATGTTTTTTCTACACCCGCATAAATATTACCCATCTTTTCTACACCCTAGTGTGGTAAACTATTTTTTCTACACCCACATGTATATTATCCATCTCCTGCACAGTTTAAAGAATGGAAATGTAGGCCTTATCGGTTAACTGAACGTATATTTTGATTTCATATACATCCTGGAACGTACTTATATGAAATCCACCAATCAGTATTCGCGTTTAGTACTCGTCACTCATCTTTTTTTCAATTTAAAGAAACGTCAAAATAACTTGTCAAAAAAGTCTCTCTCAGAAGCACTGGATTAAGAATATTCATTTACAAAAATGAACAAATAAAATAGTCCGTATAAATTGATAACAAATACTAAAAATAGAATAGAATGGGTAATTGAGGAGCTACCGATGGACATGTCCTTATAATAGATCTCGGTGGTTGAGTGGTAAACATGTCAGACTCTTACGCGGTAGACCTAGGTTCGATTCCCCATGAAACAACTTTTTTTTTATTATTGATTTTATTTTTAAATAATTATTCTGCTTGATATTGATAACAACAACAGGTAGACGCTTGAAATATTTCGTATTTTGCATAATATTTATTGTAGATAAAGGTACGATACCTACCCTTCGTGCGGGAGTCCGACTGGAACAGCTTCGCATATTTAAAAAGGGAAACCGTAACATTGTACAAATTCATTTAAGAACTGTACGTTTATCACAAAAAAATTAGTGAAGACATAAAATTGAATTGGTACGATTATGAATAAAATTGTTGAACATTTTAAATTTCAAGTTATATTTATTTTACAGTATATTCAAATGTTTATTTTCTAGATTTTTTCTTGAAGGGATCGTAGAAAAAATATAATGTTCGAATCGTGTGGATTGTCCATATCCACACTAGTTGCACAAACTACTATTCTGCACAGTTTACAAAATGGAAATGTAGGCCATCAGTTAACTAAACGGATATAATTTCATATACATCCTAGAACGTATATGAAATCCACCAATCAGCATTCGAGTTGAGTATCCGTCATTCATCTTTTTTCAATTTAAAAGAAACGTCAAAATAACTTGTCAAAGTTTCTCATAGAAGCGCACTGGATCAAGAATATTCATTTACAAAGATAAACTTGAAAGAAATAATCCGTACAAATTACCAACAAATAATACTTAAAACAGAATAAAATGGGTATTTGAGGAGACCTCAGATTTTATAAAATTATGTAATAGGTACATCTGACGTTATAGATAAACAATTTTCATATCTCTCAGTGGTTGAGTAGTAAGCAATCCAGACTCTCACGCCGTAGACCCGGGTTCGATTCCCGTGAAAAAGTTTTTTTTTAATTGTTACTTTTATTTCAAAAAATAATTATTCTGCTTGATAATAATAACAACAACAGGTAGACGTTTGAAATATTTAGCAGAATATTCATTATTATAGATAGTGGTACGGAACCTTTCATGAGGGAGTCCGACTGGCAACATCTACTTAGAACAGCATCGTATATTTAAACAGCATCGAATATTTAAAAAATGAAACCGTAGCCCTATACAAATTTCAAGAACTGTACGTTTACCACAAAATTAGTGGAAACATAAAATTGAATTGTAAAATTTTTAATTTGAAGTTAGGTATATTACAGTTTATAGAAATTTTTATTTTCTAGATTTTTTCTTAAGTGGATCGTAGAAAAAATATGCTGCTCGACTCGTGTGGATTGTCTGTATCGCACTTGAACGATTGAGCACTCCGCCTACGGCGTCGTGCTCAAACTTCGTCCTCGTGCGACATGGCCATCATATCCACACTAGTTGCACAAACTACAATTTCTTTCAAAATATGCCCTTTTACATTTAAAAACAACCTGCCAAATGACAAATCAATTTATCCATCCATTTCAAAGTTATCGAATTAAAACATTCAAGCTTTCAAAATTTCAACACCCTGTATTTCGAAAAGTAAATGTGCTAGACCCCTTAATCGCGCAAAAAAATTTATGGAAATAATAGTAAAAATTTATCCGAACAAATTCAAGTAGATCACTAGCACTGCGAATACCAGCTTTGCATAGAATTTCAATATAGCATCGGTGGTTCAGTGGTTAGAATGCTTGCATTGTACGCGGGCGGCCCGGGCTCAAATCCGGGTAGGAGCATATTTATTATTATGAATCGCTGCTTCGTAAACGAGAGAGAGAGAGAGAGAGACTAAGGAGGCACAAGCACGCAAGGCACATAACGAAGAAAAGTTACATAACGTTTCGTAACGTAACGCGTAACGGTCAGATCTTTTGCGTCGCGACCCCTGGTCGCTCAAACATAACCTGGCATAAAGAACTAAAGTTCCAAAAATTATGTTTCAAAGCTGAATGATAGAACACGCACTAATGTAATTTTGTTGATTTATTATTTTTTCAATAAGAATTTATCTGAACAATTGTCAAATGACCAAAACGTGTTTGTCGTGGGGTTTTCTCCTATATATCTACGCACCGTGTGATGATTTATTATTATTATTTTTTGGTTCAGAAATTTATAAAACGAATTTGCCGTGAAATCTCCAGATCTTCATGAGCGAATGAAAGAAATATTCCGATTTCTCAGTTATACCCACTTGTAACTTGGTTAAATATAATTTTTTTCATCCAGAAATGTACTGAACAATTGTCGAATGACCCAAATGTAATTGTCGTGAACACAGAACAAATGTCGCGCTCTTAATTTTTTTTATAGGGGGTGGCTCTGCTCACTTAATATTAAGTTAGCAGTGCCACCCATAAATAAATATCAAAAAGCATCAAAATTGTTACGAATAATTGTCGAGTGATTGTCGAAATCCATCTGACATAAAAAAAACGCAAAAAATCTATTCCTTCTAGCATATATATGTCGGCGTCAATTAGTGAAATCCGTCATTCTCTGAAATGCCTAGTCATTTCACGTATTGCCGGCAATCAGCGTAATTGTACATTCGGTACACCGTTTGCCTAATAGTTTAAGGCATTCCCTGTAATGTCGGATTTACGTTAGTCAAACGCCGTAATTTTCCGTTTTCAGCCGTAACTCTGTTTGCCGGGTTTAGTCAAACGTTGTAATTGTTGTTAACATCTGTGTAGTGATGTTATTGTGAAACTGGAATGTCGAAGCATTCAGAATTGTTTTATAAGAAGTTTGGAATATTGCAGAATTGACGGAGGTAAGTAAATTTTTTAGGATTTCAAACATAACCTCAAACTTCTGCAGCCTACAATATCACTTCAAATTCGTACACTGTTGCCACATTTAACACGGTTTTATAATTCATTTGCTTGGTGAAAGAGTTATTTTATTGTGTGCCTTATTATTGGTTTTTGAGCATGTAGATTTTAATTATAAAACTGGTATAATATTTTACTTTTTTCTCTCTTAGGTTGCCACAGAAATTCTGCGGGATAAACAAACGCCTGGAAAAAAAACGAGAAGACAGTATCAGCTTTTATCTTTATATTATTTTGTTTCGTTCTTATTTGTTGGTTCTGTGATTTATTTTTTATGGTATGTATACTTTAGTTAGGCGAATTTAATCTCAGAATCATATTTCATTTTTTGTCTTTGTCCAAATCATTCTCCTAATATAATTACATATTGATAATAAATAAGTTTATGTTTAAAATTCAATACTTAATACCTTTTCATGCACTACTGGCAACACTGCCTAATTACAATGATTGACTAAACCCGGCAAACAGAGTAAAAGCTGAAAACGGAAAATTAAATTACGGCGTTTGACTAACGTAAATCCGACATTACAGGGAATGCCTAAAACTATTAGGCAAACGGTGTACCGATTGTACAATTACGCTGTTTGCCGGCAATACGTGAAATGACTAGGCATTTCAGAGAATGACGGATTTCACTAATTGACGCCGACATATATACATTTTTCTTGGAAATTCCTGCTCTTTGAAGAAATTTTGTAATTTTGGCAACAGCGTGTTTTTCATATTGACGGGTAGAAAGTTTTTTTAAGCAACTTCCTATCAAAAGCTGTTTTTTTTGTAAACCTAACAAGTAAATTTCTAGTGTAACTTAGTTTCTTTAATAGTTTGTGTGTATCAAGGTAAAATGTAAAGTAGAAGAAATTTTAAAAAAATATATTTTATTACTACATTACTTACATAAAAATGCAAGTACATTGCAAAACTTCTATAGTCTAATTATATTGAGATAAAAAAAGTTCACACCATAAAAACAAATTTATTCTTGACATATTTTAGATTAAGTACCGAGGAAGCAAAAATGTCATTTCTTTTGAGCCAAATCATCTTGAGCTTCTTGTGTAACACCTAAAATACAAAAAGTTACATATAGCCACAAAAAATAAAAAAATTTAGGTAAAAATGCAGTATATTAAAATCAAAAACCGACCTGTTTCAGGGTTTTTGTAGAAACGACGTAGTTTTGAAAATAGGTAAAGGCTGGCCAAAACCTCGTGAGCCACCCATTTTTTATTTAAATAAACCTAATATGAAATTCAAGTGATTTAGATTAAATATTTATGTATTTAATGTTGTCCAGGAAATGTTGAAAATGTGACATTGTACAAAAAATCTATTCCTTCTAGCATATATATACCTTTTTCTTGGAAATTCCTGCTCTTTGAAGAAATTTTGTATTTTTGGCAACAGCGTGTTTTTCTTATTGACGGATAGAAAGTTTTTTTAAGCAACTTCCTATTTTCCAGAAACAAAAAAATCATGTTTCAAAGCTGAATGATAGAACACACTTATGTAGTACAATTATGTAACTTTGTTGATTTATTATTTTTTCAATAAGAATTGTTGGGTTGTGTAACCATACTCTGTCCCCTTCTTTGAAACTGCCTTCTGTAGCCTGCGTGTCGTACCGTTTTTTCATTCTGTCGCTGGCAATTTGGAGATTCGTTCGAACCAATTCGTGTACCTACATCGTCCATCCTTTTTCTCAACTGGATCACGTAGTCTTCTCCCGCTAGATCTTCTCCAGGACGACAACCAAATTCCAGGTCACAAGGAAGCCTCATTTCGCGTCCAAATAGGATTTTCGCAGGTGTTTCACCTGTGGACTCATTGATGGCAGATCGATAAGCCAATGCAAATAGGGAAAGGTACTGGTCCCAATCTCTCTGGTGGCTGGAAACTACTTTGGACAGGTATTTTCCAATTATCCTGCTCATTCTTTCGACCATTCCGTCTGACTGTGGATGCAATGCCGTTGTCCTGGTCTTCTTCATTCCCAGCTTATCACAAATTTCCTGGAATACATGGCTTTCGAAATTCCTTCCCTGATCGCTGTGAACTTCCAATGGCACTCCATATCGGCTAATGAATTCTTTTACCAATACATCTGCGACAGTTGTTGCCTCTTGGTTCGGAATCGCGTAAACTTCTACCCATTTGGTAAAATAATCCATTGCAACCAGAATGTATTTACCACCATTTTCTGTCGTCGAAAATGGTCCTGCGATATCTAATGCAATCCTTTCGAATGGGCTTCCAACATTGTATTGTTTCATGGGGGCCTTTCTCTTGCGATGTGGTCCATTACTCGTAGCACAATTCGTACACTTCTTACACCAGTCCTTCACATCGTCGGAGCTGTTCATCCAATAAAACCTTTCACGGACTCGCTGAAGGGTTTTCTTCACTCCCAGACCTCCTGATGGACTGTCGTGTAATTTCCTCAGTACCTCAGCTACTCTCGATCTCGGGATAACTATTTGTCATCCATTTTCTGAACCATCATCGTTTTCATGGACTCGTTTCAACAGGCCTTCTTCCAGGATAAGGGAGTCCCACTGAGCCCAATATGCCTTCAGTGTTGGTGAAAATCTTGACACTTCTTGCCAGATAGGGCGCCGATTTTCTTGCTTCCGTTGCCGGATCGTCTTAAGGTGTGGATCATTATCTTGATCTTCTCTAATCCTGGTGGGTGACCATTCTTCATTGCTTACTGTAGTTCTTAAAACTGCGGCTTCCTTAGATTTCACCTTGTTGCAGTGGGAACAGTCTGGTTGGCACGGTCGTCTAGACAGGGAGTCGGCATTTCGGTGACTCACACCAGCCCGATGTTCAATGTTGAAATCGTATTCTTGGAGTCGTTCGATCCATCTAGCGATCTGGCCCTCGGGGTTCTTGAACTGCATCAACCACTTGAGTGCTGCATGATCAGTCCGAATTAAAAATTTCTTTTCATAGAGATACTGATAGAAGTGTTCCACAGACTTCACTACCGCCAAAAGTTCTCTTCTCGTGACGCAGTAGTTCCGTTCTGGTTTGAAGAGGACTTTACTGAAATATCCCAGCACTCTTTCTTGGCCTCCTTGGATCTGTGAGAGTACTTCTCCAATATGTTGCTTGCATCAGTGTCAAGAATGAAGTCTCCTTCTGGTAACGGATATCCTAGTATCGGTGCCGTGGTTAAATGTCTTGAGGGTTTCAAAAGCAGTTTGACAGTCTTCATCCCAATGAAAAGTTCTTGTTTCTTCTGTGAGTCGAGTTAGTGGCTTGGCAATATCTCCAAACTTCCTTATGAACCTTCGATAGTATGTGCAAAGTACAAGAAAACTCCTGACTTGATGTTTGTCGGTTGGTTGCGGCCATTGCTTAATGCAAGCAATTTTCTCTTGGTCTACTGCCACTCCTTCGTTACTCACAATATGACCCAGATAGTTGACTCGGTTTTGGAATAACTTACATTTTTTCGGGTTTAACATAAGCTGAGCAGCTTGAAGTCGTTTGAATACGTCTTGCAAATTCTTCAGGTGTTCCTCGATTGTCTTCCCTAGTACTACTAAATAGACCAGGCAAGTTTTCCAAGATAACCCTCTCAATACATTTTCCATTAGTCTTTCAAATGTCGCGAGCGCATTACAAAGCCCGAAGGGCATGACGTTGAACTGCCATAATCCGGATCCGGTAGTGAAAGCAGTTTTTTCTTTGTCTTCTGGGTCAATTTCTACTTGCCAATAGCCGGACTTAAGATCCAAGGTGGAAAACATTTTACTGCCAGCCAAAGTGTCCAGCGTATCGTCGATCCGAGGCAGAGGATAGCTGTCCTTTTTCGTCACGTTATTCAGCTGGCGATAGTCCACGCAGAATCTGGTAGTTCCATCCTTTTTCTTGACGAGCACTACTGGAGACACCCATTGACTAATAGATGGTTCTATTACTTTTCCTTCCTCCATCTCTTGAATTATTCTTTCAGCTTCTTCTATCTTCGCTTGTGGTAGCCTTCGAGTTGATTGTGTAATTGGCTTGGCATTACCAGTATCGATTTTGTGTTTGATGGCTGATGTTCTACCAGTCTTCCCTCCTTTTGGTACGAATAGGTCTCGATACTGCAAGAGGAATTCTCTCATTTTCCTTTTCTCAGCTCGATTCAAGGATTGGCCAGCTATTGACAACATCTGTTCGAATCTGTCATTAGAATTGTCGGTTGTCGTTGTTTGACGAACTACAGACGTCACCGGTATGCAACATCCAATTCTGGTTTCCTTCTTGAGGGTAATTGGGTAATCGTTCACGTTTGTAGCACGTACTGGGATCTCCTTTGCTGACGTAACCAGTCCTTTTCCAATTAGCACTCCTTTACCAACCTCTTCGTCGTGGTTCCAAGGTTCCATCATAACCGGTGTACCTTCTTCCATGATTCCCTGTAGCCGCGCTACTATCATGGTTTCGCTCCGTGCAGGAAGAACAGTATCTTCCTGTACAGCTGCCAACACCGTTCTGCTTTCATGTGGATGAAGGAATACTTCTTCGGAACCCACCTTGATGGTTCTGTTTCTGAAGTCTAACTGGAAACCATGTAAGTTCATTACGTCCATTCCCAGAATCACGTCTTCTTCGATGTCAGCGTATACGTAAATTTTTCTTCACCAATTTCCAATTGGATTTGCGTCTCTCCATGAACATTAGCACTCTCCCCTGTGGCGGTCCGGAGTCGCAGCCTCGTTGGCAGAAGCTTCTTAGATTTTATTTTCTCTGGCCGTATAATGGTTCTAGTTGCTCCAGTACCCACCAGCAGAGTGTATTTCTTGCCATTCACTTCGCCATCCACATATACACTGTCATTACGGCATCTGATAGAGGCTATCAGTATGAGAGAGTCTTTGGAACGATCCTGGGTCGGTGCTGCCCCCTCGTGGCCGACCCATTCTAGTTTTCCTGGGACTGGGGCTTTTGGTTTGCTGGTGTTCTAGGGAGCTTACACGAGCTGCGTACATGTCCTAGCTCGCCACAATTCCAGCATCTAATCTTCCTCGGCTTTCGTTCTACAATGCTTTTTATCAAGTTGACTAACTGGTCAAATTTATTTTCGTCACCCTCTTCTTGAACGGTCCTAGCTTTGTTATAACCTGACGCCTTCGTGGCTGCTTCGTATTCAAGAGCAGCAGTCAATGCATCGACCAATGTTTGGGATGGGCTCAACGAAGCGTCCTCTGTATATCAGGGTCACGTAAGCCAACAATAAAGGCCAGGATGCCTAGACATTCCATCATGTTTTCTGGTGCTGATGGATAAGTAAATCGGACTAGTCGGGCAATATCCACTTCATACTCTTGAAGGGCTTTATCACGTCTCTCCTTCGATTCTTCATCTGATATTGGTACAAGTGTTCTAGATGTTCGTGACCATACCGATGTCCACATTTTAATCTGCAGCTATTCCCCACGTAATCAGTATCCGATGAAGACAATACCCTGTTATTTCCATACGACCGGAAAGTGTAGGAATGGATCCAGTTCCGATTTAAACATCCAGTCCCGGCTACACCAGAGTTCCAGGAGGAACTTACTATTAAGGAGGGCGCAATGTTACGAACTCACTGATTCAGAAGCCGGTCCTGTCGCAAACTATGAAGGCGACCTTTCTAGAAAGGTTCTTTCGCAGGTAATATTCAGACTGTTCTCGAAGCGTACCAGGCCATACAATGGTTTATTCACGAATGTTCTCGAATTATAAAGTATACGCAGATGTGGTATATTCAAGAATTTTCTAGAGCTGCAAAGAACTATATATACGCGGGTTTTCGAGTGAGTCGGGGAGTTGTTCAGAATACAGTGAACCGGTAAACAATTTCAGTATACAGTGAGTGAACAGATAGTGAATATAAAAAGTGTTGAAGATAAATTAGGACCAATATTATACCGAGTGTAAATAAATTAGTAGACATTAAGTAGGGTGTATATAAATTAAGTTTATTATAGTGTGTAAGTGTTTCTTCAATAAATCAATAGTAATTAGCCATAGTGAGCGTATAATTGTATCCCCACGGTAAAAATAAATAAAAAAAACATTACAGTATTTTAAACTCTCGATTGATAGGTTGAGCTTGAGCGTAATCTAAATATCAACCAATCAAATTTTTGTAAGTCAAAGAGGGTTAACGTTAGTAATACATTTAAACGGTTCATTATTGTGATATTTTGATTAGGATTAATCACAGACCTGCCTTTTTCCATTTCTTCCTACGTAATGTGTTAGAAAGACATTAACAATCGATGGTTGAAATAATACCCTTGTTGGTGTGCGTCATCGATTGTAAATGCCCTTCTAGCACATTAGGTGGGAAGAAATGGAAAAAAGCATGTCTGTGGTTAATCCTAATCAAAATAATACAATAATGAACCGTTTAAATGTATAACAAACGTTAACCCTCTTTTACTTACAAAAATTTGATTGGTTGCTTTTTAGATTACGCGCAAGCTTAACCT
Source organism: Galerucella pusilla (assembly GCA_910591695.1). Lineage (NCBI taxonomy): Eukaryota > Metazoa > Arthropoda > Insecta > Coleoptera > Chrysomelidae > Galerucella > Galerucella pusilla. Next base: position 12,249 of record CAJUYI010004921.1, read on the forward strand.
ATCAATCGAGGTTTTAAAATACTATGAAGGCGTTACTTTCGTAGCGGCAATATGTCTTACGTCTTTTTCTACTGTCACACTGACAGTTCTCGACAGGTCTGTACTTTGTTGTTTACGGTCAATTATTATTTATGAAAAGTGAATATTAATCTTATTGTTTTATTTATTTAAATAATACAAAAATATGCATGGATATACGGAAAAACATCAGTATTTTGAAAGTTGTCAAGTATTTTCAGTTAGAAAAAGAATCTGGTAATTATGAATTGCATTGCCTTTTCGAATTTGGCTGAATACGATCCAGATGATCTTATTTATAAAATTTAAGGTTAGCTATATGTCAAAATAGCAAATAAAATAAACGACATGCCGAAAACCCGGATATACGTCACAATCGATGACGCACACCAAGAAGGGTATTAGTCCAACTATACCTGCATCATGCCTTTATTGAAAATTATACAGTGAGGAGGCGTAGGCTTAGGATTTTTTTGTCTGAAGCTATTATAACAAAACGCGTGTACAGGTCAATTTTTATTTTAAATTGCGCATCCTATCATTGGATGTACGAATGACGTCACCACTTTGGCGTACATGACATCATTGTTATTTTTTTTAATTGGTACAACATATATATTTTACTTGAAATTTGTAATAATTGCATGTAAATATTTGTAACTATTTTTATTGTGCCAATGACCAGCGCTGTCGAGGCAGTGTGACAGCAGAAAAATAATTTTAAAAATAGTCTTTTGCACGCCAGCCTCCCAATGCAATTCTTGCCATGATGAATATTCACATATTTTCGTACATTTGTATTTTTATATTGCTTAGAATAAGTTCAATCTTTTATTTTATTTCATTTCGAGCAAGTGTAGAGAGAGATAGTCAACGGGGCTATATAAAGGAATGAATAAAGAATAATATTAGGTAAAGTATAGTACGTAACTCGTGTTGTAGATCATTTTACGCACTCTCGGAATTACCTTTTCCATTCGTGCGTAAAATGCTCCTTACCACACACGTTACGTGATATACTATTACTTAAGAAAGGCTCTTCCATTTTCCTATTGCTTAGCTATTCGGTAGGCGAAAAACAGTTGTGTGGCACACATGCAGGAAACGCTTTAGCAGCTCTTAACTATCAGCTGCCCTCGCATCCCTACGCTCGCTCGTGCATCTATTAGACTTGGGCTGCTAAAACTCATTTTCTGCCCTTGTGTTGAACTAAGGAAAGTTACGTTCAAACTAGTTATTTTTAGCACCAGAATATGTGGTTCAATTTATGACCTACCTTTTCATTACACCCTACACTCGGTACAAACATCAGTAAATACATTGCTTAAATAATTTTTTGTATTCTTTCAGGTATTTTCACCATGCCGAATACTATTACTTACAGCAAAGGTGCCAACAAAGGTAAGTCTTTATTAACAAAAAAATGTTTAGGTACATAACAGTATATTCGAAATATATGGCTCATTATGTGGTTTTCTGTACAAATAATTATTTAAGATACATGATAATAGTTATTTAACCAACAAGTGTATTAATGACGGCCATTAACAATCGAATAATTTAACGCATGAGCAGTGCGAGTGCCTTAATGTTCGAGATTGTTAATTGCTCTTTTAATAATCGTGTTAGTTACAAAGCTTTTCAGTCGACTGTATAAGTTGTAAGTCGAAAACTAGAAGTATTCTATACTATTAATCATTTTTTGAAGGTGTTATTGTATGTTTGGTTGCCTACACCATAGGTAACTGTCAATATAAATATAATGTATAAGATGTGCGTTGGGTTGCCTGTAGAAAAATCGTTGATTAATGTGAATCATGCATTAACAGGGGTCATTAATGTATGATTTTGTCTAATATTGAAAACGTTAATAGCATATGTTAATACACGGTCGACGGATAAATTAGTAATTTATTTTGTGAATAGGTTCGTTCCAACTGGCGATAGAACCGATCTAGGTATCATTCGCGCAGGTGGTCAAAAAATATATTTTTCATCAGGTGTAGTGTGGCTCTGCACGGTCAATCCGCAAAGTTTTATGATTTTATTTCATTCTGTTCACCTAGCGAGTAGTCTTGAATCGATCTTGTCGATATACACATTCCGTTCACCAAGTTTGGTTGTTTTGGAGCGACAAATAGTTCTAATTTCTGATACCCATAAGGTGTCACCTACGTATTATCTATATTTCCTTGTCAAAATATCAATGTAAAATGTAAAATCCAGGTGACGTCGCTTAAAAGCGATCGCTAGTTTTTATGAACAGAATGTCACCCCAGGTCAGTTTCTTAGATCGTAAAAAGAACTATACAAAAACTACCTTCTGCAAGGGGTGATAAAGATTATGTGCTCATTCCTAATTCGAGTTTGCGCACTATACAATACTGAAACGATTCCAGAACGGTTCATAAATGGCAGTTGAAGTAAACCTAATGCAACATGAAAAAAATAAAATTGCTCCTCACTTGTTCTCTCAAACTATATCTTGGTTTGATGGTTTGAATGTAATATTAATAATAATTCAACTAACATAACTTTTAAAAACAACAACATTGTATGTTAAGTGTTTATGTCATAGACCATTAGTTTATTAATATCTATCATAAGCTAACACTTACCAAAAAATGAAGACCAATATCCCAAGAACTGCATAGGTATTGTAAATTGAAGAATATCCTGTGAATGTGACAAATTTTATTTAGGTGAAACATCTAGACCAAAATAATTGTGAATAAACACAAAATAGTTATTTAACCAACAAGTGTATTAATGAGGGCTATTAACAATCGAGATAATTCGAGATTGTTAATTGCCCTTTTAATATTCGTGTTAGTTACAAAGCTTTCCGTCGACTGTATAAGTTGTATTCGTTTTTTTCCAATATTTAAAAACTAAAAATATTCATTTGTTTCATAGGTACGTACTGTCAAAAATAAATAATGACATGGAAATGTATGTTTGGTTGCGTACACCACAGGTAACTGTCAATATAAATATAATGTATAAGATGTGCGTTGGGTTGCCTATAGAAAATTCGTTCATTAATGTAAATCATGCATTAATATTTTGTCTAATATTGAGAACGTTAATAGCATATGTTAATACACGGTCGACGGAGAAGTACATTTGATAGGGAGTTTCTATAAGTCAGGTATTTCGTATTTTCAAAATACCTACTAAATCTTATTAAATTTTAGTGAATTCAGTACAAATTGTCGAGTCAAATTGAGTAAAAATAAATAACCGATAACTTCTAAACAACCCAATTATCAAGTAACTGGTCACTTACTGAGGCGGACCACAGTATCATAAAAAATTTGAGGGGTTACGAATGCTCAGTTTTCTTGGACAACAGTTGTTTTGTTTTTTCATTCAGGGGCGTGTGTGAATTATGTTTTGAAGAAATATTTAATACAATATCTATTTCTTGGTTGAGTGAGCTGTGAATTTATATCAATATAATATTTATTTGTTCGAAGGCGCTAGGGTGAATTTTATGAATATAATTTATTTGTAATTAATTAGAATGGCATTTTGGAGACTATTTGAAACGACAGTCCAAGATGATGCGCAGAAATCCAATAATTTGCCGCCACATACAAATGACTTATCTATAAATGATACTGATGATAGGGCCGAATTTAAAAACAAAGATTTACATATTCAGTGACAACGCGTTGCTTTAAATATGTACGCGTGTTTAAAAAAAGAAGAATTTCTAAAATTTCTGATAATAACGTTAGAATTCACGAATGAAGGAAGATCGGGTTCACAACGATTTATAATGTAATTAATGCAGGCACTGTTACGGATAATTCTTTGAGGCGAAACCATAGAGTAATGAATAAGAGAGATGTTAAACATGTAGATTTTTGTGGCACAAAGTTACCACTAGCGCCTACCTTGGCTACTGGTATGAACTAGCATTCAAGATGCGCGCTTTTTGAATTTGCAAGCTTCCAGCATACTCCTTATATTGTACAATATTTGCAATTGAATGATTTTGCACTTCAATATTTGTTTTTTAGTCTTTCAAGTCAAGTCTTCAAAGACTAAGAAATAACATTATTGTGCTAAATAATTCAGCTGCAAATATTGTATTAGCATATAATATTATAGGGAATTACGGTAGGAGAATAAAAAACCCTTTGGAAGTGATAAAATGTTATTAATTCAACATCTTCCATACAATAAAATATCCAAAATAAGATACAAAAACAGTCAATACCTAAATCTGAATTGGGATGGAAATTGGACTTTAGAAAGGAAGTGCAAATTTTGTCAATCTAAATGACTCGGTAAAATTATTATTAAGGAAGTGATCTTTAAGCAAATATCACCTTTTATTTTTAATAAGTGAGGTTCATTGTTTCGAACCATTTATGAATTTGTTTAATATCCAGATCAGGAAACTTAAAACTTCTTATATGTATAATTTTTTAGTTATTCAATTGACCCCTTTAAACAATTTGGCATCTTGAAGCACACACCAATATTACAGAGCAAGCACACAAATACAGTGTTCAAAATATTAAAGCACTTTTTTTCACATGAGTATTAGGTACCTACAATTACATCCTAAATTACTACTACTACTACTACTACAGAATGTGCAGGCGAGCCTTGACCTAGCCAAACTAAAGTCACGGTTCCGGCACTGATGCCACTGGCGGGCCCATTGTGCCATTCCTACTACCTAGTCATCCATGAAGCCAAGCCCTTCACTAAAGGCCACAACCTTTTTCAGTGGATGCCTGCTTGTGTCCCCAGGA
>CAJUYI010004922.1:1662-17037 GCA_910591695.1 Galerucella pusilla
GGTCGAATATGACCCGAGCGGTACGGTAATTATGAGCCTTCATCGCTTGTCCGTGGTCGGGCCGCCGAGACTCGACAACGTTCCACAAAAAAAATTCCATAGATCAAAGGGTGCATCCTATCATGAATTTGAAAAATCCTGCTGAATCCTCGATAACAAACCTATAACTTTTACTCAAGGTGTTTTTTTCGATAAATTATCGCTCTTCGAGTTATGATCGATGAGTTAAACGATTTGTCAATTAATACGTTTCAGGGCAAGCGTTAATACCTACATTAAGGCGCTCCATAAGAACGCGTGACGCAGACAATATTGAATAATTAAAAAAATATATTTACTAATAAGGCACGTACCTAATATTACGCGAGAACAGAGCCAACGTGTTGTAAATTTCAAATATGAAAGAAAGAAAAAATGTGTTTTTGAGGAAATTTACCCCCTACAACCCCCTGTACAGGGGGATTTTTTCACGACCAAGACAAATCGTCTTCTTTTTTGATGGGGAATCGTTTGAAATAGGTCGTAGCTTTTAGCAACACATTGCAAACGAAAATCGATTCTAGGCTACTTTTCAGACCTCGCAAACTCTACTAACAGAGTGCCACTCCTAAGACTTAGACTTCGTTTCTCGAGTTGTTGATGTTGCCATGGTAACTTTAAAAAACGCGCGTTTTTGGAAGTTCGATTTAAACATGCTGAGGCGTGCTTTAAATAGGTGGAATGGTTTTTTAAAAATGAAACGATATGGTTGGTTTTTCAACACAGACTGACTTTATTTTACACAACAAGTAAAAGTTACAACAACTAAAAAACACATGTCCCTAAAACTCAAAGGGACCTTTTGCTAAAACTACCTATACGCAGTGGCGTGCCAGCCTTTATATTTTGGGCTAAATTACAACACTCCCACTGCACAAAATATTACTGTAAATTCATTAAACCTAATTTATTTACAAATCTATTATACTTATCTGAACTAAGTCCTTTAGTTAAGATATCAGCAGGCATCTCAGCTGTCGGCAAATACTCTAATTTATATTTTACATTTTACATAATTCGAGAATATAAAGAAATCGTCAACATAAACCGTTACAATGGTTAATAAACTTTCTTTCTGCTACAAATAAGGCTCAAATTCAGATTTATTATACCCCAAATTTACTAAGAAATTATTGACCCTTATATTCCATGCCCGTGATGACTGTTTGAGCCCATAAATTGCCCTCTTAAGTTTCAAAACTTTATTTTCGCACCCATCTGTTTTATATCCCTCAGGCAAAGTCATATAAATATCCTCTTTTAGATGACCATTTGAAAAAGCCGTTGCTACATCTAAATGACATATGTTTAAATCTAGTTTAACAGATAAAGCCATTAATAATCGCAAAGTACAGTGACGTACAACAGGTGAAAAAGTTTCATTAAAGTCAATACCCTGTTTTTGAGTAAATCCTTTAGCAACTAACCGCGCTCGGTATCGCACATTGTTTTCACTGTCACTTTTCCGCTTAAACACCCACTTACACTGCACTACCGTTTTACCGTTCTACCGCCTCTCCAACTTTCTCCGTCTGGTCTCGACAGAGCCATCTCTACTGAAGTCGGTTCATTCTCCAGCTCCATAAATACTGGACAAAAATAGGTCACACCATTCTCAATAACTCGAGTTTTCGGTGTTCTTTTAGACCTTCTTAGTGGTGGAGGTTCATTGTTATCGCTGTCACCAATATCAGAATTCTGCCAAACATCTCCTGAGCTATCACTAGACACCTCTACTTCTGTTTCGACTATCTCAGCTCTCTAGGTCTCATCAGTGTCTCCCACTGAATCTGCCACTTCTAGATTGTTTGACTGACTGTCCAAAAAAATATCTACATGGTCATTAACATTTTCCATGACAGTAAAATCTCTGCTGATTGTGATATTGTTCTTCACTGGATCAAATACTCTATATCCTTTCGTAAATTCATCATAACCAACGAAAACACATTTAACTGACTTCTTATCCCATTTTAATCTCCTTTCTTTGGGAACATGTACCATGACAGGACTTCCAAAAATTCGTAAATTGCTTACATCTGGTCTCCTGCCACTCCATAACTCGTATGGTGTCATCTGCAGTCCTGCTGCTAAACTTCTATTACGCAAATAGACTGCTGTGTTTACTGCCCTATCCCAAAAACGCTTTTCAATGCCTCCATCGAACAATAAACATTTGGCTTTTTCAACAATTGTTCGATTCAACCTCACGGAAACGCCATTTTGTTCCGGTGTGTATGCGTTTGTTTTCTGGTGAATGATACCACTGCTTTTGAGAAAGCCATCAAACTCTCTGGAACAAAATTCACCTCCATTGTCAGATCTGAGCACCTTAATCTTCTCGTTCGTCTGGTTTTCTGCCATGCTCTTAAATTGTTTAAAACATCCAAATACCTCGTCTTTCGATTTAATAAAGTAGACAAATGCCATTCTACTAAAATCATCTTCGAAGACTACAAAATATTTTGAACCTCCCAAAGATCTCGTCTCCATTGGTCCACAAACATCAGTATGTACAAGTTCTAACAATGTCTTCGCTCTGGAACCCCCATGCTTGAAAGGTAGTCTAGTCTGCTTACCTTCACAGCAAACTTTGCAGTTTTTTAAACCTAACTGCACTTGTCCTTTAATGTAAAGCCCGTTCACCAAACCATTCTGCATTTTATTTAGATAATTACCATTTATGTGTCCAAATCTACGATGCCAAATTTCTCCTGAAATGGCTGTTTGTGTCAATAAACATTTTTCAGACTTAAAAATGTTCAATTTATCATCCCATTTTCCAAATCAGCTATGGCAACTGGTTTCTTCTGCTTATTAAAGACTGTACAACGATTATCCTTAAAACTAAGAGAATTTCCATTTTTAATAAGCTGACTTACTGACAATAAATTTGTCGTCAAACCAGGAACACATAAAACATCTTTTACAGGTATAACGTATTTACCTTTTCCCACTATAGTTGTGATCATCACTTCACCTGAACATTTTGCAGGAACCTTTGTCTGATTGGCAACAACTATTTCTGGAACTTTTGCAGGAATCTCATTCTTAATCCAATCCTGTCTAGCAGTAAGGTGAACACTAGCACCAGAGTCTATATACCAGTCCGATTTACTAAAGGTACCACTTAAAAATACTGCACTAAACGCGTTAGTCTCTTCAACGGTGCCGGCGGCGGCATTGGCGATGGCGGCGTTGGGACATTTATTTTGAGAATGCCCAAGCTGCTTGCACCGAAAACACCTTATTCTCTTTTTATCTCCCGGTTTCTGAGAATATTTTAACCTAAAATTTGGCTTACTAGCTCCGAACGCACTTACACTATCACTATCACATTGCATGTCCAGTAACTTGTTTTAATTGAATCTGTTGTTACCTCAATACCAGAATGTTCAATTGCCATAATCATTGGTGAGAATTTATCTGGTAATCCAGCTAGTAACAACGAGCCAACCCATTGGTCATCTATTTTAAAACCTGTGCCACACAATCTCTGACTTGTCTCCACGATTTGATTGACATAACTTGCCATCGAATCACAATTTTCCAAACGTGTAGTAATCAAGTTTCTCAGCAAACCAATTCTTCTGGCAAACCCTTTGTTGTCAAAGAGCGACTTTAATTTTTCCCATAACTCGACTGTCGTCTTCGCTTCCTTAATATGAACATAAAGGGATGCGTCAATGGTCAAAATTACCTTTGCCTTTGCTTTGGCGTCATCTGCGTCTACAACTTCTGATATACATTTGGATAATCCCTCCAAAACCAGAAAATTTTCGACAGCAAACGCCCAATCATCATAGTTTTCCCGTCCTTTTAACTTAGGAACATTTACTATAAGATTACCAGCCATTGTGTTATGTTACACTAAACACTACGAAATCAACCGAACTTTTCGCCACTTTTCTAGGAAACCCAATGTGCTGGGCCCATAACCTGTTAAAAATGAAACGATATGGTTGGTTTTTCAACACAGACTGACTTTATTTTACACAACAAGTAAAAGTTACAACAACTAAAAAACACATGTCCCTAAAACTCAAAGGGACCTTTTGCTAAAACTACCTATACGCAGTGGCGTGCCAGCCTTTATATTTTGGGCTAAATTACAACATGGTTCACCAATAAAAAAATTATAGCTCCGAAGTCAAACCTACTTCAAACACTTGAATTTTCAAAATAAAAACTTCAAATTCACATTATTTCATATAGACATAGACTAAATAAAAAAGACGGATTGAAGAATAGACGGTATAAGGCACAACGTTTCTGCGCTACTGACCCGCGCATTGAGTCGCTTCGGTCGTCAGAACTACAAGACTTTTTACACAACGGAAATAGAATAAAATATTATAAATTACATTCCACTTCAACATTTATCCTTCAATGTCGATAGATATAATAAAATATCCTAGTATATCAATTAAGTCGTTAAAAATGAGAATATACAAAATCAATCATACATTGGCTGGTGTGAATTTAGCTTCTGCTTGTCAAAGTGAAAGTGTTAAAAATTAGAATTATTTTACAAATAAAATGGTGAATAGGCTGAGAGGGCTTTTGCAGCGTGTAATGTATCAAACTTTTCATTCTTCCCCCGATCTCATTATTAGAACACACAATAATTTAAAGATGCAAAAAATTCTCTGTAGACTACAATAAAATGGGTAGGAGGCGTGGGTTAACGATATCTATTCAGGAAAGCCAAAATTCAGGAATATAATTTGATGATAATGTTGCGCTAATCGACAAGCAAGTCAAAATTTCCAGTGACGTTGCTTTCAAACGAGATTCCAATCAACATTTCCCGTTAAATCTTTCAGGAACATACAACAGTTGTAATTTCACATTTAATTTCCAATCTAAATAAATATTCGGCAAGTAATTTGACATTTTATTTGTTCCTTTTCCAGGGCACGAAAGTCTTTCATACTCAGCTACCGATAAACCTAGCATGTTTTACATTCGCTCCGGCTTGCGTATTTAAAATAAAAATGATTATTCACATTAAAAGCTGCAAAAGCTTACTAAAGGTCTGAATGGGCTTTTGCAGCGTGTGATGTATTAAACGTTTTATTGTTCTCCCGATTTTATTATTGAAACACACAATTTGAAGATGCAAAAAGTTCTCTGTAGACTGCAATAAAATGGGTAGAAGGCGTGGGTTAACGTTACATACTTTGGCAACATTCGTGTCAACAAAAATTAATATTTTGACAGTTGTCAAATAATTATCCTTCCACAAAGTCAACTTCTTTTAAGTTTAATATTTGGCTAAAATCTAGTTGAAAATGAATTCCATTGAAGAAGCAGCAATTATTGCGTGAAAAGTTTGTTACCGGAAAAATGTTAATACCGTTACAATCAAGCCTATGGAAATTTCATCAAATATGGTGTACAACGAAAAATGTGTCCACAATAACTGACATTTTATTTGTTCGTTGTCCAGGGCACGAGAGTTTTTCATACTTAGCTACCGATGACCTAGCATGTTTTACTTTCGCTTTCGCTTGCCTATTTTTAATGAAAAATATTTACGTAATTAGTTATGAAAAGAGCGATATTGTTCAACAAGCGTAATATTTGCCAAAACGGGCGCTAGCTAGTTCTGCAAATTACGCGTGTTGAACAATGTCGCTCTCTTCATAACGTGTTTACGTACAACGTTTTATCTAATTCCGCGCTTTCATAATATTCAATAAAATCTTCAATCACAATGATAATATTGAAGTGGAATCAAATGGTGTTGAAGTATTGTTACTATGATGTATTCACCCAGAAAATTGACTCACTTTAAATAACTGTGTCCTGAATAATGTTTTAAATGTTTATAAATTTAAAAATACTATTGAATTAAAATAATGAGTTAATTGTACAGTTTAAATAATGGAATAATTGTCAGTTTTGACAGTACCTACCTAATTAATAAATTATTCTTTGGAACTCATGTGGTATCTCTATGTTGAAACATAAACAGTTACGTAAAGTTTTTACATAACTTCTTTTCATAACTGATATATGAAGGTTATGAAAAATGTGACGTTACCTAACGTCAAGGAGTGACGTAAAGTGTCACATTTGATAGCGGAATTAGATAATAGTATATTACGTAACGTGTGTGGTAAGGAGCATTTTACGCACGAATGGAAAAGTTACGCACGATGCCGCGTAGCGGCGAGTGCGTAATTCCGTGAGTGCGTAAAATGCTCTACAACACGAGTTACGTACTATACTTTACCTACGACCTACTTGTACTTGTATTTTTTATAAAGAGCATAAGAAATAACAGTTACATAATTAGAGGTGCTTGGTAAACTCCATCTCTATTACTCTATTACCAATGAAAGAAGCACATTAAAGAACTAACGTTCAATCATTATTAATGTATTGTTCATAATCGAAAGTCCATTTTTCAATTATAATCAATCTGTGAATAATGTAAATAGTTTTTGTTAATAACCTCCGTATAATGTACTTTATAATTTTTGGTTGAATAAAGATTTATATAACATGACATAGCCCTTTGGGCTTTCCATCATAGTTAAACGTGGCCATATCTAATGTTTTCAAATAGTAAATTTTGAATAAAATGGAGACGTCTATTGACAGTTGCTAGGATGTTGTGTTACCTAATATTTATTTAAAATAATAAGGCAAGATAAATTGCAACGGCGACTCAATGTGGAGAGCACCTCAGGTGTGAATTCGGATACCAAACTAATAAAAATTCAGGGAGTAGTCTTACCGGTTCGCGGGTAATACTACTTATTTAAATTATTGAAGTTATATTGAAATAAATGAATTTAATAAGTTAACAAAACAATCAATAAATTACGTTAAGGAATTTAAGTAAAGTTAAGGTAAGTGGGCGCCACCCTGAATAATATTAGTTGACTTGTTTTCAACACTCTCTATCAACAAACCTAGAAATGTTGGAAGGGAAGGAATATGAACTACGTTGTTAAATTTACAAGTTGTATAATGACTTTAAAAAAAAAAAAAATATCACAGTTCGAGTACTCTGGTTTCAATAATTGTTAATTGTTAATAGTGACGGTACTTTCCTGTCTTCTTCTGACTTCAAGTCTGGCGTCTTTTGGTCCGGGTCTTTGGAGGTCCGGTGTCTTTCGGAGGTCCGGTGTCTTATGGAGGTTTATTGCCAGAACATATTAGTAGTAGTAGTTGTTGTACAGATACAGAGATATAACTTTAGGTGCGAAGAAAGTGCTAGAAAGAACACTTGAATCAGATATATGTTAAATGAACATAGTAAAATGCAGGATATCTGGAGATTGAAATGAAAATGGTGCTGGTTGTTATATGATGTACAGATTGAAAAATGAATATTTAAAAACGTGGTTCATAAAACAAAAAAAAGCAACATCCTGTATTTTACTATAAAAAAAAATAATGAAGGAAAGCAATAAAAATGTATTGTTAATGCCGGTAAATATATTAAAAGGTATATCAAGTGTCTTCAACAAGATAAAAAAAACACAAAAAAAAATATAAAAAAAACGTTATCGATATATCTGGTACTGGAACGCTAGAGAAAATAATAAGAAAAGCTACTATATATTGAGAAAAGCAAAGTTAAATATGTAACATATGAATTTAAGCGAAACTACTTACCATTCACATGAATGCACTTAGAAAAAAAAGTTTAGGTGAAACTCTCACCAAATAAATTTCAAGCTGTTAATTTAACATTTTGTCACAAAAAGACAAAATCTCTGCTTGATTCTGTTTAAATATAAAACATGAAATCATGTGAATGATAATGCACATACGTCGCATATCTGTATCATACACCTTTGTTTGGAATGGAAATGTAATTTAAATTCCGTAAGTGGATTCTTCATTCATTTGTGTTAAAATTGAAAACCAAATAATTTATAGTAAACCGAAGTGACTATTTTTACTATAGACGGTATCGATTTGACCCGCAAATAAACTTAAAATTTTGTCTTTCATCGACTATAGATAAAGTTAAACTCGATACATTTCTCAGCGCTGGGCATGAGAAAGGACTGGCTACTCGCCACCCATAAGATAATTTAATAAATATTTAAATATAAGGAGAGTGAATAAAATTAACGTTACACTAGGGAAGCCGTGCGATTTACTTTACAGCAGTGCGTTTTTTTTACAGTGCGTAATAGCTGTCATTACATTGATACCGAATGTATGTTATTGACTGATTACAGGGGGGGTCGTAGGTAAATATATTTTCGTAGGGGGCAGAATGAAATATATATTCTCGAAGGGGGGAGAATGGAATAGTTATTTACATCACAGGCTGTGAAAACTTACTTTCAAGTGCCAGGTGTATGTGAATAGCCGAGGTGGAGCGAAGCGTAGCCAAGGCTATTTGAATACTTCCGAGCACCTAAAAGGGCTTTCGCAGCGTGTAATGTAAATAACTATTTCATCCTTCGCCCAATTTTATAATTAAAACACACAATTCAAGATGCAAGAAATTCTCTGTGGACTGCAATAAAATGGGTAGAAGGCGTGGGTTCAGGTTACTTTGGTAATATTCGTGTCAACAAAAGCTTACTGCGCAAGTCGACAGGCAAGAAATCATGCCCACAAAATCGATATGTATTTAGGATAGTCCAAATTCAGGAAAATAATTTGATGATATTGTTGCGCAAATCGACATGTAGATCAAAGTTTTCAGAGTCGTTGCTTTCAAACAAGATTTCAATCAATATTTGCCGTTAAATCTCTCAGGAACATACAGCAATTGTAATTTTACATTTAATTTCCAATCTTAATAAATATTTGACAAGTAATTTGACATTTTAATTGTTGGTTGTCGATAGCACGAAAGTCTTTCGTACTTAGCAACCGATTTTATTTGTTCGTTGTCCTGGAGCGCTATTCTGTAACTCATTTCGGAGAGAAATCGGTATCGTTAAGACTCAGTTATCGACAGCCGTCGGTAAGTCGCATGTGCGGCATTCTGTATACCTTTTCACCGACCGATATCGCGAATTCGAGTCGATGAGAATCGGTATGTCTACCGTGATCTAATGAGCCCCACGTTAACCGTTATCGATTTCCGTTGAAAAGAAATTCTCATTATTTGTTGATGTTTGGCTGGAATTGCGGATTATTTGAGTGACTTTTTAATATTTGGAGAGTAACTATATTGTGTATAGTGTCTAATCTAGTGTTTTATAAGTCCTTCCCATCTTTTACACAAAGTTTCCCTTCAGTAAAATTTGAATGTACTGAATCAAATGATCCCTCTGAGCGGTATTATAACGCTGAGTTTTGATAGAACAAGAAACTCCTTTAAAATAATAATATCTGTTCTTATCCTATCTTTGAAACTTAAAAAAAAGAGATATATGTTAACGCCAGATCAATTCTTCAATGCTAGTTGACTCTTAATTTCGAGTTTTTGAAGTTGTTAATGTTAATATAAACATGAATTGTATCGTTTATGCTAACAGATTAAAAATATGTCACTATCACTATCTATTATTTAATTATATAACCCTACTTTCCAACGACACCAAAATATAACCTTCAATCTTCTTCTTCATTTTTTGGGCTATATCCTGAGGAATAATTTACCCAGTTAACCTCTAATCTTCAACGTGAACTTTTGTTTGTTTACAAATTTGGCAGTTTCCCTCATCGCTCATTGGCCACATGTACCGAATCCAGTGACGTCACTTCTATGCCGATAATTTTTGGTTGCAATTCCGAGCGTCGAAAACAGTGGCATACAGAATAGCGTTATATTAGCCCCGTCGGCAGCGCAACCGATGGCTGTTGTTAACATACCGATACCGACGACTGTCAATGCCGCGTACAGAATAGCGCTCCTGGGGTGGCATTCTGTTCACCTAGCGAGTAGTCTTGAATCGATCTTGTCGATATACACATTCCGTTCACCAAGTTTAGTTGTTTTGGAGCGACAAATAGTTCTAACTTCCGATACCCATAAGGTGTCACCTACGTATTTTCTATATTTCCTTGTCAAAATATCACCCCTGGAGCGCTATTCTGTAACTCGTTTCGGAGAGAAATCGAGATCGGTAAGACTCAGTTACCGACAGCCGTCGGTGAGTCGCATGTGCGGCATTCTGTATACCTTTTCACCGACCGATATCGCGAATTCGAGTCGATGAGAATCGGTATGTCTACCGTGATCTAATGAGTCCCACGGTAACCGCTATCAATTTTCGTTGAAAGGAAATTTCCATAATTTGTTGGTGTTTGGCTGGAATTGCGGATTATTTAAATGACTTTTTAATATTTGAAGAGTAACTATATTGTGTATAGTGTCTAATCTAGTGTTTTATAAGTCCTTCCCATTTTTTCCTCAAAATTTTCCTGCAGCAAAATTTGAATGGCTCTCCTTGTACTGAATCAAATGATCCCTGTGAGCGGTATTATAACGCTAAGTTTTGATAGAACACGGAACTCCTTCAAAATAATTGATATCTGTACTTATCCTATCTTTGAGACTTGGAAAAAAGAGATATAAATGTTAACGCCAGATCAATTCTTCAATGCTAGTTGACTCTAAATTTCGAGTTTTTGAGGTTGTTAATGTTAATATAAACATGAATTGTATCGTTCATGATAACAGATAATAGATATGTCACCATCACTATCTTTTATCTAATTATATGACCCTACCTTCCAACTATGGAGGGTAGAGGTAAGGAGAACCGTCTTGTATGGGGGGAGAGTGTTGAAAAAGTGTCCAGCTGTATACTGACAATAAAGCTTCAATTATCTGCCAGAGTAGCGCTGGCGTACAAAAAAATCTAATATGAACATAGCTATTGTAGACGGAGTGAAGTGTGCTGAGTTAAAATATTTAAAAATTTTCATGACTAGAGTTGTTAGTAAAATAACGGTATACAAAACTTCAACTATTTACCTTGTTTATTTCTCTATCTTCTTCTAATCACTTTTGGCGCTTTCTTTAAAAAGTATCCTAAGGTGCCGCAGCGCCACCCTTATTGGACGCGCTGTTACGGACACTTTTTCAAACACAGAGACGGTTCTCCTTACCTCTACCCTCCATACTTCCAACGAAACCAAAATATAACCTCTAATCTTCTTCTCCTTCTTTACCCGCTATTGGGTAATATCACAAGGAATAATTTGCTCTAATCTTCAACGTGCACTTTGGTTTGTTTACAAATTTGTCAGTTTCCCTTATCGCTCATTGGCCACATGTATCGAATCGAGTAACGTCACTTCTATGCCGATAATGTTTGGTTGCAATTCCGAGCGTCGAAAACCGTGGCATACAGAATAGCGTTATATTAGTCCCGTCGGCCGCGCAACCGATGGCTGTTGTTAACATACCGATACCGACGACTGTCAATGCCGCGTACAGAATAGCGCTCCAGGGCACGAAAGTTTTTTATACTTAGCTACCGATAATCTAGCATGTTTTACTTTCGCTTTCGCTTGCCCATTTAAAATGAAAATAGTTATTTTCCTAACAAGTGCGGAAAGTCTTACTTTCCCGCACCCGACTGCAGTTGACCCGAACGACGCGATGCGGAGTTCGGGCAAGCGGTCAAGGGCGGGAAAGACACTCTACGCATGAGTTAGGAACTTTTTTCTCCTACGACCGTATATACAAAAAAGTATACCAACCCATTTTTCGAAAGTCATTTTATTTCAACATACATATTATACAAAACTTCAACCAAAAACTTATTATTATTATGAATATTAATATTAGAAACACATTTTTTTGCATTCTGTGAATTACTCAAAATTGCCGGTCCAGTGGAGGTATTTGGTGTTAACTGGTAAGTAGATGACGTTGATGAGGATGGCATCGGTTGCAGGTCACATGAAGATGACGATGAAGGTGACAGCAACAGTTTTAAGTCATTTGTAGATGAAAGAATTTTATTTGATATATTTTTCTTAAATCAAACCCGGGTGGTTTGATAGTTGTCTTATGACACTACTTTAAAGAATGTACAGGGTTATATCAAAATATCTTCATTATTTTATATTTTAAAAAAATTAAAAATGCAACAAAAAGCTAGATAAGATGTAGATTTTATTTAACGGACTATTTTTTATTCACGTATTGTAACAATAGTTATAACTTCCGAAGTGAGACACTATCTAATAAGGTCAAAATTTGCATAAATTTACTTTCCCGCACTAGTGAGGGAAAGTGACGAAACTAAAATGCGTGCGAAAAAGTGGGTTAAGACGCACGGTCGTAGAAAATTTTTTTTTTATTGGTGAACCATTTTATCCATTTGAAGCACGCCTCAGCGTGTTTGAATCGAACTTCTGAAAACGCGCGTGTTTTAAAGTTACCGTGGCAACATCAAATCGAGAAACTAAGTCTAAATCTATGGTCTTACTCATGTCTAAATGACAATTTTTTCATTATTGATCTGACAGGAGTAGTTAGTAACGTCAAAACTTTTATTCGACCAATATTTAACAATGTCAAGTTTATAAATTAAAATGGAAAGTGCCGTTGGTATTGGTTGAAATATTGATATTTCGATTTTAAAATCTTAGGAAATGGTATTTAAATTGATACTATTGACATTCACAGAACTCAATAAAGTTGAACGAGACGTGACAGATATAAAATATTGTCAAGTAAAATTCTTTCCAAATCTCATTACGAGAAAATAATTCCTTTCTAGTTAATTTCTATTCCTACGACGTCATTTCAGTTACAGTGATAGTCATACACCATTTCCTGGTGAGTACAGAAACAGGCCAGGTTTTGGACTAATCACAAATTCTATAATTACTTATAGTCCAAGATCCCAGAGCGATAAGACATAACTTATTTTCAAATAGATGAAATGCTAGGTTCTCAGTAGCATCCCGTGTGCTTTGAACACCTGTGTGTTTGTAGAGCTATATCCTAAGGGCACCTTGGCAGATATCAGATGAGAAAGATGACTAAAATTAAAAGTTACTCAACTTAAATTTAAATGTCTGATTTTTATTTATGTTTTTTTATCGCGCGCGCGAATTGCGAAACGTCGACCCGGCGCGCTCGCTTCGCTCGCGATATCAATCAATCTATTGATAAGCATACTGACTTCCCTTCCCCTTTTTGGAAAACATCATAATATGAAATAAAAATCATTTGATATTCATGTCATCTATATTATACATACTTGTTTATCCCCTTCCCCTTCTCGAAAAAGTGTCTAATAATTTGTATTCCACAAGAAATCGATATCAATCAATAAATCTATTGATAAGCATACTGACTTCCCTTCCCCTTCTAAATTTATTTATTCATTTCTCTTCTCGAAAAAATTCATGTTTAGTATAAAGTATTTAAATGTTTTTTAAATAGAATATCTGTCTAAATATTTACCAAAAACTTTTTACTAAAACCCAATAAACACAAGTTCATTTTAAACATGTACTCAACATGTAACTGATGGCTGTATGCTGTCTTGAATACATATTTTTTCGTCCCACATACGGCTTAGTAGCGTGCATAAATGAGTCTAAGGGCACACAAAAGTACATAGTTAAGAAATATTTGAAATAAACATTGGTATGTACTTCAACATTTCATACTAGCACATTAGTAACCATCTTGGAAATCGTATTCAGGATGTCATTATAAGCCACCTGTTTTGTCCTTAAGGCAGGAAAATTAGGTATCTCCATAAATTACCAAAGTAAATTTGAAATATTTAATAAAACTGGTATATATTATCAAAAAATAATATTTCCTCTGTTAGGTATCTTTTCTTATCATGAATTTTTTTTCTGAAGTTTTCAGCCTATTTGCAGCCCTTTTGATCCATGCTGCAATATTAACTTCAACTTCCTTGGGGTCAGCGTTTTTAAGTGTCTTTGCTGCAGGCTCTAAAATATATTGAATAGTAATTATTTTTTCTAATACACTGTAATTCAGTTGCATATTCTCACAGCTAACTTTATAACTAACTAACTTTATAACGATAGAACTATGAGGTGATCATTTTGATAAAGGTTTTGCCCTGGTAATTTCAAAATAAGAAGTTACATATACAGCGTTTTTAAAAAAATTACCTTCAGGTGTGCTTATATTATTCTATTAATCTTCAATCATAAAATCTTGCTTATTTGAAATAGAACAAGGTGATTTTTAATAAATGTTTTGCAAAAGTTCCATTGAAGGCCATTTTAAATTTAAATAGGTTACATTATATTGAAAAATCTGTACTATTAACGGATAAAATCAATGTAAAAGAAGTATAAGTAAATACTTCTTACCTATTAAAAGCTTGGCCACTTCAAAGGTATAGAGGCTACATTTTTCTCTTCGTCCTATCCAGCTATACCATTTAGCTGGAGAATCCATAATGAGTCTGCTCATCACTCTTCTTATAAAATTGTAGCTGCTATTGCCACCGATCTGACAAATTTCATCAACCTGTAGTGAAATAAAACCAGTAAATTTGTATCTCAATTTGTATAAAAATGAATAATTTGACAGAGGGGATTAAGATTTAATAGTCTAATTATATTATAATACTTACAGCACTGTAAACATTTTTCTGATCTTCAAGATACTGATTCAATTTATCCAGATCAGAAACAGATTGGCAAGGAAGTTGAAAGTGTTGAAATATTTATTTTTCAATATTCACTATCTGCATGGTTGCCGGGGAGAATTGTCTGGACTTTTCTTGGTTTACTCAGAAGGGTTCTAGCATCCAGTGATAACTCTGTATGGAATGGTTTAAGACTTTGTAGTAGGTTATCCATAGCATTACGATTAATTTTATTATGAAGATCCCATGTTGAAATATCTTCAGCAAGAACATGAACTGCTACATTAAAATAATCTCCACATTTAACAAAAGTAGAGTCTGAAACATGAGTGTATTTATAATCTGAATTAGAAGTAACTAATACTTGAATAATTATAATCAAAAATACAAAGGATAGCAAGACTAACATTCAAATTATCTTTTATTTTTAACAAAACTACTGTCTGAATCACAAATATCTGGAGAGCCCGGAAGACAGTAATCAAAGTCTGAATTAAAACTCATATGCAAATAACTAGATGTACAAGGTAATTCACTTCTTTCTATTAAAATGGCTTCAAAGACAAGCATATTGTAATAACCTCTCAACTGCTATCGAATAATCTTTTTTTTTAATTGGTGCTTCAGGTAATTCAATTTAAACATCTTCTTTCTTTAATAGTTTTTATTACAAAAGCCCTGAATTACGGTCACTCACTCTGGCGAGTTCAAAGGTATCGCTGAGTCGCCAGAAATGCGTGACGACATAAATTATTGCAAAGATATTAATAATTAAAACAATATTTCTAAATATGCTTAA
>CAJUYI010004923.1:0-17028 GCA_910591695.1 Galerucella pusilla
ATGTGCTTGTTTATGATTGAGGTTACGGTTATAAAATGAACATTTATCGAGGTTGTCGTAGAAAAAATATATTTTGTGTTATTCTTGTATCCATGTTATCTGGCATCTAGTTCAAAATAATTGAACAAGGAGGGTTACATCTGAAGTATACTCATTTCTAGTGTCTTCCTTCTTTGAAAACCTTTTTTTAGAAGTAAATTTGATATGGGCTGCTTTCATTATTGGATCAACACATATTGAATCCTTGTTAGTATTCATGAATTTTGAAAATTTTATATCATTTCCTTTTGAAATAGTATTGGTTAAATTTTTATGACAAATATCTGTCAACCAACGTGAACATTCAATATAAGCGGTGTTGTCACATTTACTGGAAAATGCAGAATAACAGAAACTTTCAGATTGACATCTTGCTTATCAACATTCAATGACTCGTCTATTAAATCTTCCAGTATGTTCAATGTTCGTGACAGTGACCTCTAAATACCTCGCTAAATACCTTGTATAATTTTGACTCGTGCACAATTATTATAAACATGCCATTGGCTTCTTTTTTAATTCAATTTTTATGGTATGCGTCAATAAACAAGATAAAGAAAACGTTTCAATTCAATTTGACTTATACCGTAAATTTTTGAAATTGAGTTCATGTTACAAAGTCTATCGTAAAATTGATTTGTTCCTCTTTAAAATCATTTTTTTAATAATAAGATTAACAGAAATAAATACATTTAATTCCATCAGGAAAAAAACTGCTTCAGTATCAGAATCGTGAAACGGAAACTCCTCGAAAAACGGATTTTAATCAAAGCACTTCCTTTTTCAGTGACATTTTTCCATTGTTTCCCAGCCAAATTGGATTTTTTACACTGTCCGTAATTTGCAGATACTTCATCGAATTTAATCACGGCTAAGTTTTTGTTCACTTTCTTCTTGAGGTATCGTTGAAAAGTGATGAATTTTTGAAATTTCTCCATTAATTTTTATAACAACATTCAAGAAATAACTGACACGCCGTAGTTAGGCACATAAGCTTCAATTCACGACCAACTAATCTTTGCACATAATCTATAAAGGAACTATTATTTTCTGTATTTTGTTGTTGTTGGAATTTTAAGTTTTTAGCCTCAATAGTTTCAAATATATACAATATGTCTCAGTAAGTTGGAACCATATGGGAAACTTTTTTATTATTAATTTTAGGAAAAAAATGCATTCTTCATAAAAAGTTCTGCATGTTCTAAAATCTAAAATACAATCAACAGATATCAATTTTTTTCAGTCGTGTACGAGGTATGTCAAAAAGTATGAATTTCACTCAGGAGTAAAGTACCTTTATTTTTCAGAATATTGACAATTGTTATTATAAAAAGTTGATTATAATTGAAAGCTATTGTCAGATATCTAATATTATCCATCTGCCATGAAAAAATAGTTTCTGTTATTTTTACTCACTTCTCTGTATTAGCAATGATAATTCTGTATATTAGCAATTTGCGTACATAACGATTTTTTCAATAACATTTTTCGGTATTGTCAAATTTAAAGGTACTTTACTCTTTAGTAAAATTCATATTTTTTGACATACCTCGTACACGACTCAAAAAAATTGACATCTGTTGATTGTATTCTAGATTTTAGAACATGCAGAACTTTTTATGAAGAATACATTTTTTTCCTAAAATTAATAATAAAAAAGTTTCCCATATGGTTCCAACTTACTGAGACATATTAGATTTTCAAATTTGTAAATTTGTTGGCCTGCTATTGTTATATTGGTTAATTGAGAAATCACATAAATTAGGTTTAGTTTTTTTCCATTCGATAGCCAATCAAATTAAATAGGCTATAAATATATAGGATGTTCCATTAAAGAAAAGTATAAATGTTGATTTTGAAATAGTTTTAATATTTTCAAAAATTGTTTGGATGACATTAAACCTTTCACAAAAAGTAAAGCTTCGCGAAAACCGCAAGGATCTACCCTCATTAATAACCAAGAAACCCTGCAGTTTCACCAAAAATAACACACACTGTATATTTAAAAAAAATCATTAGACTACCAGAAAAAGCAAACGTTAACTAATTTACTGCGGTAACACGATTATATCCTACCAGCTAATTGTCCAACTTTATTAAAGTTCTTAATAGGGTAAAAAGGGTTAGTAATTCAAAGAGGTGACTGCTCCCAGTGTGCGTACAAATTTCAGTTATCTATTACATACAATAAAGCGATATAATATGTACTTATTAATTAACGGTCGACGAGGGATCCTACACAGCGGCGTAACTTTTAGGTCACGCTGAGAGGCTCTCTCGAGGTTTGAAATAATGGCTGAAGTTTTTATTGTAGAGGCATGGGTTTTTATTTCGTGGTTAATAGTCGAAATGTCGATTGAAAAAAGGTTACTAATAATCTAGCCTTATGGAAAATATTCTATTCCATATTATTTAAACAACATATTTTTCTAGTTTTCTCCAAAAACATTTCAATGTCAACAACTTTATTTATCTTGCTCTTTAATTTTTTTTGGATAACTTTTCCTTTCCAATTTTTTGATTTTTCAATTGGTTTATTCTAAATTTGACATGCGCTAGTTGTCAAATTTTTTCGTTGTGTCAGATAGGGAACAAAAATTATATAATTACTAGTTAATCTTGACATAACGCTGAAACGCTACCGAAACGTCGAAATAAAAAATATAAAAACATTATTGTGGTTTGATTCCCAAAAAAATAAGAGAAAAAAATTATAAATTAGACTTCATCTTCTTTTTTCCAATAATTGACAAAAAACTTCATAGTGACACATTGATATATAAAAAAACTCATCACACTCATAGTCACATTAGGCAATCCAGATCACGTGGCCTAATATGGCTTTGCAGGGCAAACAATTTAAACAGATAGGTTAGTTTTGTATTGTCTATTCAGTCATAAACAGTGCTCAAGACTTTTTAGTCGAATTTATTAGTATATTTTGCTTCAACTTAGTATATTTTATTAGTGTTTAGTATATTGTTCATTTGATTGGTATTTTTTATTTAGAATATATCACTTTTCTTAGTTTTTATAAATATTGTTATTGAACAAAACTGAACAAAATGCCTGCTTCATACAGCCTGATATTTGATTTTTAATTCTGTTAAATCATCTCTATTGATTGCTGCTCACCACATCTCTCTACGCTTCTTACTTAATTCATTCTTGTGCACCAAAAATGTGTTCTTTAAAATAGCTGGGACCTTAAAAAAGCTTACTTGGTCTCGGTTTGAACGGCTCCCACAACCGACTACCATACAAGTTGTTGGTGTTTCACTCCTGAAATCCGCAAGCATAAAAGTTTAATAATAATAATAATAATAATAATAATAATAATAATAATAATGACTTTATTGCTCATAATAATACAGGATAACGAGAAAAAAAAATAAAAGTATAGTACTACCAACGAGCAAAAGGCGACGTTCGCGCTTAACCACTAGATTCAGGAGAAAATAGTGATTAAGTGCGCTCTTCCACGCGACCTAAAAAAAAGTATATATTATGCCAGGTGTGTGATAATAGTATTAACAGCGGATAGGTATGTTGTTATGAATTTATGTTACTCAAATTAAAATTTATGATGTTCGAATGATCCACTGGATATAATCTCTCTAATTTGTTTTTTGAATTTAGAAACGGGTAGTGTTTTTACGTTTCTAGGCAGCATATTGTAAATTTTTGCAATCTGATATGAGAAGCTTGGTCGAAAAAACGATGTTCTGTGAGGAGGAATAGTGATGGTTTCTTTAAAACGAACATTGATGTTGTGTGCTTCGGATCTTCTCTTAATTTTCTCATAAAGGTAGGATGGCATTTTCGTTAGCATGATCTTATGATAGGTTACAGCAGCATGTAGCAGTCTTTTATTATTCTGGTTTATCCAGCCCAATTTTTTTAGGTGAAGGGACACTGGGTTGCGTCGTCTTATACCGCAAATTAGCCGAACACATGAGTTCTGAATTCGCTGCAAAATACTGCAGGTGATATCTTCCAATTCAAGCAAGTGAAATTTTAATGCCAGCAATTTCTTAAAAGTTTCACTTTCATTATAATATTGTATATGTTTTAGTCAGTGTGTACTCACCCGTAAATATTAAATAATAATTCTTGATAGCCTAAAAACCACTAACAAAAAAATAATGTTCTTATATAGGTACACAACCAAAATTTGGTCCTAAATTGATATACCCAGCTTAAAAGTTTTATAAAACTGAACTTTTTATTGTATATTATTAGTATAGAGACATCAAAGCAAAATAAAAGCACCTTTCTCCAAAATAAACACTTATGTATACCAAAATCCAAGGTCTACAATGTATTAAATCACATTTGTTTGCCCTGTGTCGCCATATTGAATTTTATTTGACAGGTCACTGGATTGCCTAATTATTACAAAAACTGAACCTCCATAGTGTGATTTATGTCATGGCCATTTAACTGTAGTAGAATGCCCAAATGTCAAGCAAGCAAGAATATTGGCAATAAATTGGATGTACTTGGTGTAAATTGTTTTTTTTTTCAAAATCTATGGAACTTATCTTAAAGACATGAATAAGGAACACATGTTGCTTGTCATAAAAAAATATGTTTTTCCGCTCAAGGGAAAACCCCCCCTTCCCTTCCACTGCGCCTATATAGGCGTATAATTATTAATAAACGACCATCCGGGGATAGCACCCGATATCCCGCAAACTTCACCGGGCTGTTCACTATTCACGCGCCAAACTTGACCTGTACCATGTCATAATTTAGTGAAATGTTTCCCGCGAGGAAAATGTTTCATCCGATGAAGCAGGGATGTTATACGGTTGACAGCAGCTACACCGCCTCCCTGAGGGGCTTGTTAACGCAACCCCTACAGCTACAGGGGTCTCCGATGACCCCAAAAATATATTCCGTTAACTCCATATTATCGACAGAAAAAAAACTGCTGGTTTTACTGGAGTAGAGTTTAGTGGAAAAAAATTAATCCTTCTGCAATTTAGCTGCATAAAATGTTGTTGCGGAAGTTGGCAAAAAATTTGGATGGTGAAAGGTGGCGTGTACTTCAGACATTTGCAAAATTTATTTAATTTTACCTTCCAAATTTGAAACTAGAAAAATGTTTTCAGAGTTTCTCAATTAAAAAGTATGGTAGCAAACAAACTGTATTGTGTGCATGCATATTTTGAGCTTGATATAGGGGCATGATGACTTTAACGACTCTACGATGTTTGTACGCATATACTTTATGCAAAATAATTAATATATTCACAAAAAATTAATGTATTGAATAAATAATACAAAGTACAATAATTTAAATGTCGCGTAGACATGATAGTAATGGCGTCTGTCTATGAACTATCGCTTCCGTAAGCACTTCAAACTATATGCAAAATGTGAAATGATGTTTACAAAAGCTTGACGTCATGCGCTTCTGATGAGCTAGTGGGTTCCAGTACACACTGGAATAGAAGAAAATCAACTAGCAAAGAGACAGTGACAGTGCCAGAACCCTTTTGCGGTGATGAGTCCAATGTAAGATTGGAAAACATATAGACAACCCGGAAAATAATAGATACCTGGGAAGCTTGAAGCTAGTGAGAGGTAGATCAACTAGCAAAGAGACGGGGGCGGGTCAGAACCCTTTTGCGGTAAAGAGTCCAATGTAATATTGGAAACAATATAGACTACCCCGAAAATAATAAAAGATCTGACCATTGGAAATAACTGAATCTAAAAGCAAGAGAGTGGTGAGCACAAATAAATACCTAAGCCGGAGTACATGTACATGTTTGGGAGTCCCTATCCTCAATGTATTTTTTGTGTTCATTTATTCGGATTTTAATGTTCTAGATGTTTGAACTAAATAAAATTAGTCACATTGACAGCATATTGATATATGCAGTTAGTGAGTATTAAAAATGATTTATGATCTATATTTCTAATTACTTTGTTCATAAATTCTTTTGGGTACTTATTATTATTCAAAACGGCCGACTCGTAAAGTTTTTTCATTAGTGAATTCTGTATCGCCATAACAAATAATTATTATCCATCTTTTTACTGTTACAGAATATTGGACTAAAAATTTAAATACCCATTAATATGTGTTGGTTTGCGGTAAACACTTGTTTCATATCCTGTGGGTGTTTATATTGATAAGAATATCTAAAAATGGCAAAGAATTGTCATTTCCAATTTCAATTTCAAATTTTATAGGACATCACTTCCTTTTTTACGGTTCTTAGGTTATAATATCCCAGAGCATATATATTTTCAATTTACGTTTAACCTTCTAAAAACCAACAAAACGATAACTTAGTTTCATTTCCGACCTCCAAAAAATAATTTTTATTGAATTGAATGTTTTTACCGTAAATTTTATGCTTGAACAATTTTAAAATTCTTCCACGACCTTCTCGTGCGATTCGTTAATTGAAAAGTAAAGATTCTATTTTTCTCAATGATATTCACTTACAACTAGTTTTTTTTATTTCATTTTATCTATTTAGAGTGGTCCTATTGAAACTTATATATCTTAAACGTGATTTTTACATTGGCTACACGAAATATGATAAAAATGTGCGGTTTCAACTAATGATTTTCATATTGAAAACGTTTTTTTCCAATCACACTGTAATCTAGTAATAAATATTGGCTGGAAAACAGACAAAATAGGAAATTATGACGACACTTGGTGTTCTCGGCCAGTATTATGATTGTTAAGCCTGCAGTGTTCAGTGAGGATTTCAGATCTCCTCACTGTCCATCTTTGCCAAGGCTTGAATGTTCTTGAAAAAAGCATTTACTTATCTCAAGACATTGGTCCCAGAAAGTTCTCTAGTTGATAACTTGACTAGTTGAGTTTTCGTTCAAATCATCCTTTTCATGAAGCTATTCGATTGTCCAAAGCAATATTAAAATATTTCCTCTGTAAAAACTATTCACGGACATTTTACCAACAGTAGGCGCTGCAGAATATGTCAAAGCTGTCAGTTGAATGGGGAAAACAACAAACACATCCATTTCTGTTTGCTTTTGTTCATGTGATTCGATTTCGAATTTTGAGCGATGGAGGTGCTTTGTGAGAGATGGAGCTTGGTAAAATTAGTTTGGTCATTGGTGCACATTTTTAAAAACATTTGGGACAGAAATCAGCCGAGGTTGGAAGGCGAACAAGTATTTAAGGTATTAAATAACACTGAACATCAAAATATTTTATTGAAATCAGTGAAATTGCATTTATAATCTATTTGTAAGCAGTGTCAGCTACACATGGAAATATATTTCGCCACACTGTTTAATTTTGGAACTGTTGAGAAGCTATGTATTGATACATTTGCATCATCTTTATACTGATTACATTGCGGCACAGATCAATATACATCCTGCTGGTGCAAGTGCAAGTCTAAATAAGTCTAAATAAGTAGGTATTCTGATACAACAAACTTCAACAGACTCTTCTAGAATTTAAGAAAACAGTACTTATTAATACTTTGCTCACTATACACATACTCAAATGACGATTTGGTTTGTTTTCCTTATTCCAAGGTTATAAAACTTTGACGGTAAGTGTCGCCCCCTTTACTCGTTTTCACGAATTTCACGTTATATCATCCCATGACAAAAGAAGAAGGACCCATCCTAACCTCACATGACATGTGTCAGTTAATTCCCCTCGGTTAATCTCTATGCGGCTGAATAAGGGCGAGTTGTATCAAACACCTAAACTCGGTTTAATGATGACTGATGTTTAGACTGATGTAATTGTTGATAATAAATACATCAATCAGCCACAGTCTAAACATCAGTTATCATTAAACCGAGTTTAAGTGTTTGATACAACTCGCCCTAAGTGTTATACGCATATATACGGATGGCTGAAAAATGAAAAAAAGGCTCAGGATGTGGAGTTTACTCCAGAGCACTAAGCCTAAGGATTAAGTGGGGAATGGGAAACAATACCAGCGTGGTTCAAACAGAACTGACTGGTATCTCTATTGCCACAAAAGAACTAACCAGAAAACATAACAATCTGTACTGATAGTAGACAAGCCCTATTAGCCTTGAACAGACAACGTGTTATATCGGGGCTAGTACTAGAGTGCCACCAAGATTTAGCTAACGCCTCGGCAGATAACAATATTATCCTGAGGTGGGCTAAAGGGCATTTAAGAGTAAAGGTAATCGCATTGCCGATTCTTTAGCCAGGGAAGCGGCTGGACTAAAGATTTTAGGACCCAGTAACACCCATGATCAATCTCTTAAGAAGTGGAATGGAATCAAAGGATGTATTCTTGCCAAGATCACCCTGGGTGACCCTGGAAAGCTGACGCCGAAAAAATATTTGGCGATGACCAGGAAAAACAGTAGGATTTCTGTCTGGCCACTGTCAACAAACAAAACACCTCCATACTATGGGGTAAGTGGACACACCTCTATGCAGGATGTGTGGACAGGAAGATGAAACTGTCAGACATGTCTTATGCGAGTGTCCGGAGTTATTAATAAGAGAGTGTGTGTTCGGTGAGTCTTGGCCTACACCTTCCTGAGAAGGACAGGATGGACAATGACCTAGGAGGACAACTCCTCGGGAGGATGTAGGTACAATGGGTCACATGTGGCCTAAGTGCCGTGAGTTTACCCTCACCCTCCCCACTCTACAGAAGTTCGCTCCAACATGCTAAATTCTTTTAAATTAATGATCTTTTTATTGAAATGAATTTAAAAAAAAAAACAATATTTGATTTTTCTCTGTATACATTATTTAAATTTAATACGCACGCCTATGCTAATTTTCTAATTGATGGTAAAACTAAAAATATTATCACGTGCTTAGTTAGAATATTCGATTTTAAAAGGTTTTGCGACAAGAAACAACTCGGTTTATCAGTTAACTTTTTTTGGACAAAAAACCAACTAGGTACTATGAGTAACAAACATGCATCGACTTGTTGTTATGATGAATAAATGAATTTATTTTTAATTAGAATTTTACCAATAACGGTTGTGTGTATATATCGGGAGTGTCTTTTTCGAATTTCCTTTTATTTACTAGGAACAATCTTTATCTCGTGACTTTGGTAACTTTTACGGTGAAAATTAACGAGTGGAAATCATGGTAAATTGCTGCACAAAAGATCTCTTTCGTCGATGTTTGTAACGTAAGTTTTAAACATTATTCACTTTTTATTGTTATTGATATAAAATAAAAACTAGGAGAATGGTTTTCAGCGCAGCAGTGCATTTGACATTTGTTGGTAGGGCTTATTAAGAACGGGATCTCACGAAGTTTGTATTTAAAAATTGCTGTCGTGTTTATTAAAATATCTTTTCCGTCGACCGTGTATTAACATATGCTATGATCGTTCTCAAAATTAGACAAAATCATACATTAATGATCCCCATTAATTCATGCTTTACCTAAATTACTCAACGATTTTCTGCAGACAACCCAACGCACATCTGTGGTGTAGGCAACCAAACACACAATGAGGTCTTGAAAAAATGAATCCTAGTATAGACACAGATTATAAAGAGAACAGATACGAAAGCTTGACAGAGAACAGTAAAAAGAGAGAGATGCCCATCGTCTTATGTCGACTCCGTTCGGGCTGCTTCGCGAAATTTGTCAACAGAGTTGTCAATTTGCATATTTCTAATATTTCCTTCAATTTACGATCATAGGTCAAATATTTTATAAGCATTTTTTTAAAGTGTGATAGGTAGTTATACTGATACAAATATTCGATAATTACTTGTTTTAAATCAATTTTATTAACAGTAAAAGAATTATACAATTAAAAAGATTATAATGTATGAAAATCATACCATAAATATATACTTTTTTCACAAACCACATCCTTGGCAACCATGCACAACGGCTAACCTAACCTAACATAATCAAAACGTCAAAAAATGCTCAAAATCACTTGTAATCAGTGCTCAAAATTAATAACGCCATTTTTTGTTTGCTTCATTGTTTGAAGGTGTTCAATCGGCGATATTTATTGTGTTATTTGACTAATCGATTATGCGTTGTTATAATATTATTTAACTATAAAAATATAGTGGTATAGATTATTTTTCTTATAAAATGGATAAACATCACGGCGGAGTGTATTGTTCATACAGAGACTGTCCAAATAAATTTTATTCGGAAAGAAAAATAAAGTTCTTTCGATTCTCAAGGAATGAGAGTATTTATTTAATATCCCGGCCTATGATAAAAAAAGTTTTTGATATTAACTTTGGTGCTACAAATTATATTGGTGTATATTGTATTCCCTTTGATAATAAATGAATTTAGAATTATTTGTAGGTACTTTAAAATTTGGTCGAATTTGTAATTATTTGCATTATCTAAAAATGTATTTATTAATTAATCTCCCAAGAGTAATGACTATTTATAACAAATCATAGGAATGCACATATAGGTATTTAATAAATACATAAATATATATTCGATTATGATTATTGTTTTAATTCATGGCGCAGTTTTAAAGATTTAGTGGAAACTTCCAAAAAAAACTAGATCCGGCACTAGAAATTGTGATTGTCCCCCAAGTCATCACTGCAATTTAGTAAGAAATTCATAAAATATTTTAAACTGGCAACATCGTGGCCATACCGAGTTAAAGGTCCAAGGTCATTGACGACGGAGCTGAAAATCGTTTGATGTTTTACCGGGATTCGTATCTGTTCTCTTTATAATCTGTGGTATAGAATACTTCTAGTTTTTGACTTACCTATCGTTTTATTTTATTATTCCACAAAATTATAATAATTATTAGTGTTAAGACATTCAAAAAAGAATTTAAGAAAAACGAAAACAGTGACATTTAAACCAGCGACCATCTCTGTGACATTTCAATGTCATTATTTATTTTTGACAGTACTTACCTATGAAACAAATAAATATTTTTAGTTTTTAAATATTGAGAAACTCGCTCTGCTCGTGCGTTAAATTATCTCCATTGTTAATGGCCCTCATTAATACACTTGTTGGTTAAATAACTATTTAATTTGTATTTAACAAAATTACATAATTATAGGTTACTGAACAATTTTACTGAATACTTTGCTTTCCATTGCCGTTTGCTGAACTTTTTATCAATCATTTTTTTGGGAAATATAATAATGTTTTTTCCCGTTTGTATAAAACTTGGAATACACTGTATGTGGAGATAAAGACTATTCGACGTACCACTGGTATATTATCCAGCAAGTAGACTATTTTGTTTTGGCCTCATTCTTTCGGAAGAGTTCTTCAACTTTCAACCTAGATACATATTACAATTTCAGGGACGGGTAAGGATGCTTCGCTGTAAAATTATGTTTCAACAATTTCTGTGAAACGTCTTAAGCGTTTTTGTCTAACGAAAATTTCGTCCCGTCATTTCATTTATACTCTATGAGGGGCGCCTGAGATGCCTTCTCTTTATAAGTGGTAGCCCTCGTGGATATAGTCCATCTTACTTGATGTTGTGTGCGTGTTTTCGCTGTCCCATTTTAAAATCAGTTTCACCCGCCCTGGTAAACCAGACCTTAGCATGAGTGATCCTTCGCCTTCAATTTCTGGTTATCAAAATTTCGATTAATCCTCTTTGCAGAGACCGTCTCTGTCGGAAACTTTATCCTTTGAAATAGGTAGAGAGTATTTTGTTTGGAGAACAGCCAACAAAATTTATCAGCATTTGCGTTTCGGCGGTCAAAACTAGTGGCTATTGGGGCGTAAGAGACTCTAGGTAAATATTTGAAAACGACTTTTCATCATATTCCTTCCATGGAAATTCGAACTTTCCCGTCTAGCGAACAAATTTAGACTAAATGTGGACGCTTATTCAAATTTATTGACAACCTGACTAACGAATTTGCCAGAGGTTTTAGTTATGCGCGCTCCAGAAGGTAGTTTGGAGCGCTTTGCTTGAACAAACTGTTATACGCTCGTTATGTAAGCATTTAAGTGAAACGCTTCAAAATGGATTGTTATATCTCACAAACTGGAAGTTTTTCTGAAACAACGTATCTAAAAAATAAACAACATTAGAAAGGTTCATAAACAAACATATAAAAAGAAGGTATGGTCCGCTTGTGTGTAATTTTGTGAGTGAAGAAGTAAACTTAACTTTTTGATATATTTTATTTTGATCTATAACAACGAACATTAACAAGACAAGAAGGATCACTCTAAGCTCCTCCCCTCGTTATGCCTATCTCGCTCGAATATCGGATGATACTGTGTATAGAGCACCGTAAGTCTCCTACGCGCGACATGCATAAACAGGTTGTCCATCGTAGGGATATGTAAAGAAATATACCAGTTGTCTTTTTGAGTGAGCGAGTTTTCATTTAGAAATAAAATAAACATTTACGTACTTGGTGTTTTGTGTTTGGTTCTGCAAACAGAATGATGGAAAGGTAACATACGTGGAAAAATGTATAAACAATACTATGCACTGTATAAATGGCTGAAAAATTACTATTACCTCTGCTCTGTCTTTATGGGTAACCTTGTATGTATGTATGTATGTGTGATTTTTGGGGTGACATTCACTGAGACCTAAAAGATCTATTGTGCCTCCTTACTTCTACTCAGTTTCTGAGGAGAGTCTCAGAAACTAGTAGTTCCCTTAGTCCTGTTTCCCGGAGGAATTTTAGGATGTCTGCAGGCTTCAACTTAGGCAAATGTTCCTCTTCTATCCAGTAATCTCCCAGGTGCTGTGCTCTAGGATTCTGGAGTGCTGTGCAGTTGGAAAGTATGTGGATGGAGGTTTCTCCTTCCATTCCACAAAATCTGCATTCTTCTTCCTCCACTATTTTGAGCTTTTTCAGGTGCCCATTCAGGCGACAATGTCCCGTTAGGATCCCTGTCAAAACTCTTAGCGCAGTTTTACTTTGACTTATGCATTCTTTTGATCTCAACAGGTTGTAGTGGGAAACCTTAAAATGCAGGAGTTATTCATTTCTTTTAACAAGGAACCTTGTTGTGGAAACTCGAGAAATCCAACCTCAATTCAATTTTGTAGGACATTCAAGAAATTATTAGTGGGAAAAATTAATTTTCTAATGACTATTTTTAAAAATTTTGGGCAATAAAAATCAATCATTATTTATTTTAAGGTTTTATTCATCGAATCCACTGATTTTGGCATTTCAACAGAACTTATTGCTAGAAAAATAAACATTTTATACAAAAAAAGAAATTTGTCTCATTTTGAGAGGCATTAATAAATAATCAAACACATTTGTGACATTCAATGCAAATGAAAACAAGGACTATTTTTTTTCTATGGCAGTATGAGCAACAACTGTAGGAGAACTCGCGATAAAAACATATTTAATATTGCAGGGCTGAGGTTTGTCTATTTTTACTGTCAAAACACCCGTGTTCATTCACCACTCGCCAATATTGACCTTTTTTTCCTGTGATTTTGGTTAAAATAGGTGAACGTTATGATGTATGTAAGTATGTATGTATTTTGGTGTGTCATTCACTGAGACTTGAAAGAATTATTGTCCCCCCCTTACTTCTACTTAGTTTCTGAGGAGTCTCAGAGACTAGTAGCTCTTTTAGTCCTATTTCCCGGAGGAATTTTAGGATTTCTACAGGCTTCAACTTGGGTAAATATTCCTAATCTATCCAGTAATCTCCCAGGTGTTATGTCCTGGGATTCTGGAGTGCTGTGCAATTAGAAAGTATGTGGATGGAGGTTTTTTCTCCTATGTTACAAAATCTACATTCTTCCTACTCCACTATTTTGAGCTTTTTCAGGCGCTCATTCAGGTGACAATGTCCCGTTAGGATTCCAGTTAAAACTCCTAGCGCCGTTTAACTTTGACTGAACGTTATGATACTATTTTACTATTTTTGTATTTTATTAGAGGAAAGTCACCAAATATGGAATAGTGCCCTCATATGGAATGCCTTCATTTCTCTAAGACTATAAGTATGAAACGCAACACTCGACCATTCATTCGGTCTACTAACTATCGCACCCACACCATCGAGTCAGTTGCGCGAATGCTTCACGTGTGGCAGGCGTGTTTTGTTTTGTTGTCGTGCAGAAAATTTTAAAGGTAAGTTATAAACGAGTATTATCAGCTGTTATGTTTGTTTACGTAAGTGTTATACTATTTAGTATATCGGTAGTACGTTTATTTCACCATTTTGTGATCTTTTAACATTAAAATATTGTTTCTTCAAAAAATATTTAGAAAACATTAATAGTATATTACGTAACGTGTGTGGTATTGAGCATTCCGTGAGTGCGTAAAATGCTCTACAACACGAGTTACGTACTATTCTTTACCTACGACCTACTTGTACTTGTATTTTTTATAGGAAGCATAAGAAATAACAGTTACATAATTAGAGGTGCTTGGTAAACTCCATCTCTATTACTCTATTACCAATGAAAGAAGCACATTAAAGAACCAACGTTTAATCATTATTAATATATTGTTGATAATCGAAAGTCCATTTTTCAATTATAATCAATAGATATACATAGCCCTTTGGGCTTTTCATAGTTAAACGTGGCCATATCTAATGTTTTCAAATAGTAAATTTTGAATAAAATGGAGACGTCTATTGACAGTTGCTAAGATGTTGCTAGGGAAGCCGTGCGATTTACTTTACAGCTGTGCGTTTTTTTTACAGTGCGTAATAGCTGTCATTACATTGATACCGACTGTGTGTTATTGACTGATTACAGGGGGGGTCGTAGGTAAACTGATTTAATTTATATGAAGTTTTTTTTATATCCCAAAAACAAAATGGTATTCCATATTTGGTGACTTTCGTCTATTATATCCAGAATGATTCCGACGTTTGAAAGTAGGTAAAAATTGTTTTTGTAACTTTTTTCTACTTCTGTGATTCAGTTCAATGTTGAAATATTAATATTTTGCACATTTTCAAAAAAAATGTGTTTGTTTTTCTTGACAATGTACTATTTCAACCAATATAAAATAATAAGATCGCGTGCTTTCTTTAAGGTCATTTCTTCAACCAATTACGTTTTTTTCTGAAAAACTCTTTAAGGTCAACTAAATCCTATTATGTATGTGCACAATAATTTTAAGTATTGTTACCTAATCAAGCACAAATAGATAATGATGGTTAAAAAGACGGATTTAAATCTCATTAAAATTCATCAAATAAAAAACTCTTTTCTTAAAAAAACAGTTTATTAGATTTTAATGGCCTCCATTTTACTGTTTTTACTTTATAAAATATTTTATAATGTTAGTTGAATGTTCGAGAGAGGGAATATTTACATTAAGGAGACAGTGACCTACTAGCACACTTTTTTTTAGTGTACTTTGTACCATTGGATATCCTTTACTATTGTTTATTTTTGTTTTGAAATCTGTGTCATAAAATTCAATTTTTTCCAAGTTGTAATTTAAAGAAATTATTAATCTAAGATTCCAGACTGAGGATTCCCAAATTGGTCGATATTGACCACTTGGGTTCCCTCGACATAAACGACGACGAGGTCTAAAAATCGACACCTATTATTAGTCTTTATTTGAAACGTGTTTGTGTGTGTTACTTGTACCAACTAGTTATAAAAATAACAAATATTTTATTTAATGACAGTTCCCTTTACCAATTGTCATAAGTCATAACTGCAACACGGTTACTGAATATCATTTTTTGGCCAATATTCTAAAATTTTTCAAGTTTTGTCAAGTAATAATAAAATGGAATACACAAATGTCAATTGAATTAGTCACTCAATCTGCCCTCGTATGTAAACTACACAAGACAATTGGACCCATGGTTATTTTTCACAATTGCTAACTTGTTGAAAGGATATACCTACTTTAAAATGCTTCGGCGAACAATGCAAAGTGCAGCACGTTTTCTAAAGTAGATATCAAATGTCAACAGAAACGGGCAACATGTTTATTGCATAATCTGGTCGATATCAGTGCCGTTCTTATTTTAAAATTTCCAAATAAAAGCAAGAACGATACCAAATTGAAAATTAATAAATATTTGAATATGTAAATTGCATTTAGGATTGAAGAATGGTATAGAAAAATGAAAAAAATTTATTTTACTTTATATAGCAGCTTCTCCTTGAGTGATTAAATAAACTTAAAATCAATCCCAGGATATTAAGAAATTGGCAATTGGATTTATCATGAAACTTGTACTGTCCTC
Organism: Galerucella pusilla; assembly: GCA_910591695.1. Lineage (NCBI taxonomy): Eukaryota > Metazoa > Arthropoda > Insecta > Coleoptera > Chrysomelidae > Galerucella > Galerucella pusilla. The sequence continues at coordinate 16,205 of CAJUYI010004923.1, forward strand.
TAAAGACTTTTATACGTACGTCTATGATATTATGGAAATATTTCGCAAGCTTATTGAGTTATGCAATTAAAAATTATCTTAACGGTGTTTTGCACATTTTGCCTAAACGTGAAGACCGAAACGTGACACTCGACAGAACCAAAACTTGAAAACTTGATAGTTTTTGTAACTTCGTTATGAGATGGGAAAGAATGTTACGAACTTACAACTTTGCAGTTTCGTATTTGAATGTATCGGGTCATACTTTCACTGAAACAACGAAAAAATATAATAGACGGCGATTTCTAACAGTACTTTTGTATATTTTATAATTATCAAGCATCAGCATTGGGTTTTCTTGAATATTTTGTACAAAATATACGTTTTGTAGATGTACGTATGTTTTTTGTACAACTTTATTTGTCTGCGGAACAACCTACAGGCTTTGAGTGGCCGTGTGGCCGACAAACTGTCCTTTGAATTTTTTTTGGGTTGTAAACTAATAATATGATGATGTCACATTAGTCATAATAAAGGCTGATCTTCAGACTTTGGAACGCTACTACCTTCAATACATAGATGAACAGTTTTAAAACTAAAAAAGGCAATAAAGGCGAGAAAGGAAGAAACACTTTGTAGAATGTAAGTAAATTATAGTAGATGTCATAGCGGTTGCCTAGTACCATTCTTATTTTTTTCTCACATTTTATATACATAAGCAATGGTTTTCGTTTTCATTGCTATTTTATACTTGCGCGATCGATCTTTTTTGTTTATTTACAGCACCGGTTGTCAGGACGGTAGGTTGTGTTTACTGGTTTCTAAGTCTAACACGTCGGTAAGTG
>CAJUYI010004924.1:0-17027 GCA_910591695.1 Galerucella pusilla
AATTTGTGCGAAATTGAGACCTTTTTTTAGTTTACTTATTTAACACTGGGTATAATTGGGCATATTTCACAAAAAACTGGTTTTTAAATTTTTCTTTACAGGTTACGCCCCTTGAAAGTAATTTCCAGCAATTTCTTTTGTTGACTTTTCATAAGAATTTTTTTTCCTAAAGTTATAACATGAATAGTTTCTGATATATAGCCGAGAGATCGGCTTATTGGACCACCCGGTACATACATTTATAAGTTTAAAAGTCTGTATAATTTACTAATACGAATTGAGTGACTTCTATCATGAGAAAAATAGAAAAAATTATTGAGAGAAAATTTTTTGAAGTCGCGAACGTCCCGTTGCCTTTCGATCCCACGGTCACCCTTGTCACAGCTTGTCACACTCACCAAAACCCCTCCACTCCCCTAGTGTGCGAACGTATTTTATGAACGGCCCCTAACTCGTTTCAATTGTTGCAAAATTTGTAAAACACTGTGTATATTCGTCAGCACTTTATTTTCTCTGTCTAAAATTGTTGTCGAAATCACTAAAATAAAAAGGAGTGTGTAGCATACTGAGCTAACAACCAAGAGGTCCTAGGTTCGAAACCCGTTTTGGACCTGGGTTTTTCCCCTTTCTCAAAAAAATATTCACATGTGCTTATAAATCAAATAAGTAACGAGAAAAAACTAGACGCAACATAATATATTGGAAAGAACAGGATTATAACACACAATTAGAAAAGTATATATAATTTCCTTCATATCTGGCCACATGTAGTTACTGCGCATGCTTCCAGCCCTGTGACTGGTACGTTTAACGCTAAGTCACAAACAGGGGAGGGAACGACCTTAGCGAATGATGAATATACAGCATTATAATCTCGTTATAATCTGATTTACAGCGTAATAGCTGCTAAACTATGAATGCTACGGGAAAAAGTTTCCAATAACATTTTTAGAAAAGTTCATGCTCTACAATTCAGTTACCACCATTTTCAATTTATCATTGTCCATTCACTAAATATTCAGCAAAAACCATATTGAAAATAAAAGTTTGGAGCGCTATAATTAAAGTTAAAAACCTATGCGTTATACAAAAAAAAAGTTTCGAATAAAAAAGATGGCAAATATTATTATCTACAATTATCTCCACAATTTTTGTCGTTGAATGCGCGGTTCGCGAGATATTTAATAAAACGTGTTTTTCAAGATGGCGGCTGAAGTGAAGCCCCCCTCATGACGCCAACTTGGATTAACATTCAGGGGACATCCCTGAACATATTCAAAGAAGAAAATACCTGTTCCCGTACATTTTTTTCAGAGCCTGCTTTTTTGGCTGGGGCTCTTGGACTAATTAGTGGTTAATAATTTCCTATTATTAACCTAGGTCAATAATGGACAAATTCAAATATTTTGAGAATTCAGGGATAGTAGTTCAACAAAAACTTGTGCAACGTCAGACGAGGGGATAAACGCTTCTTGAAGTGCGTTTGTGAATTATTTTCAATTTTTGTCTTAAATTTGGCAAGTAGTGGAAAAAATTGTATAAACAACATGGTGGGGAAGACATAAGCCTCGCTTATAATTCCGCTCGGGGCTAAGCCCTTCGCGAAATAATGTTGGTGCTCAGGCAATAATAGAAGTCTTCACCACCTTGGTGTATAATATACTAATTTAACGATCTCTCCAATATGGCAGTAGTAGTTCGTTGTTGCCAAACTCAAAATATATCTTACTTACGGCATTTGAGGAACATGAAAAATTTTAACCGAAAAAAAAAAATAGTGACTTTGACCGTGGGTTGATCACACCTAAATGCTTTCCACTTTTTTCTTACCTTTCAAACAGAAAATATTGCTAAAATCTTGAATATTCAGGTTAGTTTGGTTAGTTTTCATTATTTACTAATGACATCCGTTCTGACAGCCACATGCCAAAGCTCTTAAACTGCTTCAGCTGATTGTGGGATCCTACCCAATATAGCGAACATGTCAAAGTCTGGTCTATACCATGTCTATACAACGAATAATACAGAATTCTCGAACAATTTATAGGTTCAACTCAAAGCAAGTTTTCAGCAATATGCAAGCAAAATAGGGCATGCCCAAATGACGTCACAAACTATTTTGACAACAGCCTGGTGGTAAAACAATAAACAAAGCGTTCAGAACACGTGGTACTTAATGGTGAGGTTATGCTGATTTATAATGCTAGATCGTGTTTAAGTTTAGTTGGTTTTGCTTCAGTGTACTTTAAAGTTATTTTAATTGTTGAGCTTGCATATTTAATAATATATAATAAAGGCGTCGGCTGAGAAGCAAAACCGTGTAGCTCCGTTTTAACAAATTTTACAGAAGACGAAAAAAACTGATATTTTTGGTGAGCTCGAATCACTCTGTTAGGTACTACTACTACTACTAAATGTGCAGGCGAGCCTTGTCCTGGACAACTCAAGCCAAGGTTCCGACACTGAGGCCACTGGCGGGCCCATTGTGCCAATCCTGCTACCTAGTCATCCATGAAGCCGAGCCCTTCAATAAAGGCCGCAACCTTTTTCAGTGGATGCCTGCTTGTGTCTCCAGGAGCCATGACAGTGACTCCGAAGATTCGCCTGCGTAATACAGCCCAGTGTGGACACTCTAAGAGAACATGAACTGACGTTTCATCAGTCATGCCGCAACCCCTACATAGGGAACTTTCCTCTACTCCTAGATTGTAGAGGTGCAGAAAGGAGCTGCCGCCCCTTCCGCAGCCAGTGCATCCGCCATCTCGTTGCCTTCAAAACGAGAGTGGGCTGGAATCCATTCTAGCCACACCACGTTCCGCCTTGCAAGATTAGCAAGTAGTTCTCGACATTCGTTAGCAAGTCCTGAGTTGCTGGTATACCCACTCAGGGCTTTAATTGCTGCCTGACTGTCGGAGTATATGGTTATGCGTCGATTCACATAACCTCTGTCTAGGTTTATCTGCGCAAATTCCAAGATAGCATATATCTCGGCCTGATATGCAGATACACCCTCACCCAATGGTACACAAACCTGTGTTCTTGGGTTCCTGGAGTAAATTCCAGCCCCTGCTCTATCACCGGAGCATGAGCCATCTGTGTACCAGACGGTCCCATTGGGCTGTGTATTCCTCTCTTTTTCCCAGGACTCTCTATCCCGTATCATGGCCCTATATGGGGTAGCGAAGTAGTACTTACGCAGGCATTCATCAGCCGCTCGAGCCAGAACTGGAATAACTTCCAGGAGCCGGAGCTTCTTGACGTGTCTGCACTCTTCACCTCTTCGCACGTATCCCAGACGCTTCATGCGCAGGAAAGCCCTCCCCGCCTCAGCCTCGATCACATGGTGAAGAGGCCGAAGACCAAGGATCACCTCCATCGCAACAGTTGGTGTAGTTCTCATGCAGCCAGTTGCCCCCAAACTGACCACCCTTTGAATACTCTGTTAAGTATCTAATATTGATAAATTATGGAAGAATTTAGAAAAAACTATGTATCTCTTGGGTTTAAGGGTTTGTTAATAGATGGAGCTCTCAACTTCTGAAATTTCTGTATAAAAATCTCAATTTCAGAAATTTCCGGACCTACACGTCTTTGCATCTCAGCCGAGGATAGGTTAATAGTTGTTTGATAATTATTGATCGTGTTTATTGTTTATTGTTTTACCACCAGGGTATTGTCAACTGTCGTGGACATGCCCTATAGCACTGATTTTCTGTGAGTGAAAACCATGGAGGTAGAAGAGAGAGAAGAGAACATAACAGTATAAAGAATCATCGACCAAAGTGGCTTCTCAATATGGCCGACTTCCGTTGAAACGTAAACAAACTGGAGGCGTACATTAAATTATTCAATTATGCATCTTTTTAAGGTGGTATATATTGGAAAAAAGCAGTCTCCAAACACTATTGTATAACTCGATAGGTGCAATTCTGTAAGCAAATGTTAAATTTTAACGCACAGTTAAAAATAAGACAATCTTATAACCCATTTTTGCTAGTCTGTATGCATATTAAGATTTAAAGTATTAACGGGAAACTCTTTATTGGATAATATACATGTTAAAATTTGAATCATAATCTTGACTATGTATGGATTAAAACATTTATAATAGCGTAAACTTTGTCAAATTTAACGGCGTACCGTTAATTTTTAACCACTTCTTATAGAATTGACCCTATAAACAACTTAAATTTCATACTAATACTCATAAATAACCTTTTTCTACGACGGTGCGTTTTAACCCACTTTCCCGCACGCTTTTTATTTTTGAAAATGTCAGTAAGTAAGTAAAATTATGCAAATTTTGATCTCATTAGATAGTTTTTTTACTTCGGAAGTTATAACTATTGTTACAACAGGTAAATAAATATTTACGAAATAGTCTATCAAATAAAATCTACATCTTCTCTAGCTTTTTGTTGCATTTTTAATTTTTTGAAAATGTAAAAAAATTAAGATATTTTTATATAACCCTGTACATTCTTTAAAGTATTGTCACAAAACAACTATCAAACCACCCGGGTTTGATATGAGAGAAATATATAAAATAAAATTCTTCCATCTACAAATGACTTCAAACCGCTGATCGTGATCGTCATCTTTGGGTGACCTGCAACCGATGCCATCCTCATCGACGTCATCTATATACTTACCACCAAATAACTCCACTGGACCGGCAATTTTAAGTAATTTACAGAATGCAACAAATTGTGTTTTTAATATTAATATTTATAATAATTAATGGTTTTTGGTTAAAGTTCTGAATATGTATGAAATAAAATAACTTTTGAAAAATGGGTTGGTATACTTTTTTGTATATACAGTCGTAGAAAAAATAATGTTTCTAACTCATGCGTGAAGTGTCTTTCCCGCCCTTGACCGCTTGCCCGAACTCCACTCCGTGTCAATCGGGTCAACTGCAGTCGCGTGCGGGAAAGTATCACTTTCCGCACTTGTTAGGAAAATAACCATTCTAATACTGAAAATCACTATTTTTTCAACGTGGCTTTTCAATTTGACACATTTCAGTATATTAAGGTTATCTACGTTGACACAAGAATTGATGACCAATGTCACAATGTGGCTTCTCAATAAGGCGACTTCCGTCGAAAGTTGGTTAAATCACTACCACGCTTACCTGCCCTCCTCTCTCTTTTACCTCCATGGTGAGAGCGAATGATTCAGAGATAAAGGAGGTTAGAATGATTGCACGTGATGCGGAGATATAACTGTGATACCTCGTTGCAAAATTGTTCAGTTAAAGTTTTATAAACAATGTTTTTTTTGTCATAACTTTTAACCCAATCAACCATTTTCGTATGAAGCTTAGTTTTTTAAAAGGAATAAGAAAAGTATTACATTTTTTCTGTAAAATCCGAGCGAAGAACTTAAATATCGTTTAAATAACAGTTTTGATTGACTTTTCAACAATGTGAGATTTAATTTGACACTTTGGGAACATCATAATATCGTCTGGTACATCTTTTTATACCATCTTTCCATAGAAAATGAGCCGTATGCTAAACGTAAAATGATTATTGACCTTATATATTTCATGACCTATTACCAGATAAAAAATATCTGTGTAATAAATACATTTTTTGTACTTACCTAGCGTGAAAATCGTTGAAATGTACTATGGATAGTTCGAAAAGGTCACTTGTAGGTTTTCCTGGACTAGCGTTGACGCAAACCACCGCGATTATCACAAGAAACGTAACACCGAAATTGATTTTCATCTCGTTACGTTTAAATTTAATTGCTACTATTTCATTACAAGTTACTGTTTCGTGAGTGTATATATATACATATGTCTACGATATTTTGTAATCTCTAATAAGAAAACAACATTTGATAATGATTGATTAACATAATATAGTCCAGTAAATGAAGGGACAAAGCTCCTGAAAAGTACCTGAAGACATCACTTTAGGCTCAATTTGTAGGTCACGGCAGGTGTTTTTAAACGAGAAAAAACTTAACGCGATTGAGTTTACGCAAGGGGGGGAAAATGGCCTCCTAAACCCTGGAAAACAGGTTTCTCGCTAATATCTGGCTCAATATGTGAATTAAAGAATTTTTCTTTTGTTAAAAAATGAAGATCGTCTTATTTCCCACAGAAATCATTTTTTTCGAAAATTCGATAGTTATCGAGATAATGAGACCTAAAAGTCTCCTCATTTCCGCTGCTGCGCTGCCTGTAGGAATTCTGATGTCTATGCAGAGGCGAACGAATTGTTCCATAACTCGGCAAAAAATTGACATTTCCCGATGAATCAAAGTTCATCCCAAAGGGAAGACCCGTAGCTATCATTCCATGTGACTTGCAGCTCGTCCCTACTTAGCAAAAATATTTAAAAAAGCGGTCAAAGTTTTTTTCCGCAAGATTTTGAGACTATTTCATCAATTTGTTCACATTGAAACGTTAACTTTGTTGGTTAACATTTCAGATAATAAAGATTTGCAATAATCACTTCAGAATTTTGAGTTTTGGTGGAATAGTATATATATTTCCTTAAATTATTTCATTCATATTATCAAAGTCTATATATTAATATAAGTCCGGTCACTTCCTTGATCGTCGGAAAATGCCGGCATTTTTTGCGGGGAGTCGTAAATCATGTGCGACACCTGTTTTTGCTAGTCATTTGGTAGTATACGAGGTGACGGACGGTGAATTCATTTGTGAAGGAATTTTCCGGGTGCAATTAGAAAATATGTTGACTTTATTCTTGTTTTGAAAAATATTGGCAAATTATATAAATTATATGTCAAAAATAGCTACGATTATTGCTAAGTAACTTTTTAGAAATTTTGTTTTAACCGAGGAATGGAATGAAAAAAATCATAAACATAGACTTCAATAACGTATATCCGAGCGTATATCTGATAATACTTAATAACCAATACAGAATGATCATTGGGACGAAACGAATACAAATGAACAATTATTCAGGTCAAGTCCATTTGGAGTGTACTCTGTAGCGTTGTATTGAATAAATAAATAAAAATAATGAAATATCAACAAACAAATAAGTTTTATGTACATTCTCAAAAATTAATAAATACTTGAATAGTTATAAATTTTTCCAGATTTTCAATTTAGGATGTTCTTTATTCTTTCTAAAGGTCCTTAGTGAGGAATTTGCAAATTTCAGTGTATAATAGATTCGCACCCTTGTATATAAAGACAGCAGGTAATCCCATGGAAAGTTTAGGCAAGGATGCGAGAATGCGATAGTAGACAAGTTGGTCTTCAAGTTCATTCCTATTCCTACATCATCCTGCACATATGAATCATTGAAATTTTCAGTGAATATATTTTCTAAAGAAATCAGATATTCACTGAAAATTTTTGGAGGAGCTGTCAATCCTCCAAACCGTCCCTGCTTACTACCTTCATAGACTTTTTTTTTTCGCAGAATGATGTGGATTGGTCACAACCTTCCTTATTGCAAAAGTTTAGGCAAATATCGCATTTGTGTTTAACAAAACACTTTTGCAAAAAATATCCACCCACATAAACCAGGGCATTTCCTTCTTCTGTAGTGACAAATCCTGATAGTCTTTCCTCTTTATGTCCAATATTGGCTGACCATTTTTTTTCTTGGCCGTCGTAAACAATGATCCTCCCCTTTTCAATAAATCTGGCATTATTGTCTGTAGAATTTCGTTGGCGTCCTCTACACAATTGGAGCCCTCCTTCTCGTCACAATATCTGAGAGCAAATAATTTCTTAAATGCTCTGCTGAATTGTATTGGAGTGGGATTTTTGGCGTTACCACAGGCATTCCTTATTTGACCAAAATAGTTCTCTAGGCAGTCTTGGTTCAGATTGCGAGTCAAAAGAAGTTTGTATCCTTTCCTTTTCTTCAACACTTCCCATAATTTGATAGTAGACGAAATAGTTAGCCTCCAACCGTAAATAAACCTCAAGCTTTTGAATAGATGAGGCTTTTACTTGATGTAGATCCATAGTAAGTTATGAGATGAAACAATTTTATTTTGTTAAATTCGTTTGATAAAGCTACTGTGTTAGCGAAACGCGTCACCTAATGTTTAAATACAATGTAGATTTAACAAAATAAAATTGTTTGATTTCATAACTCAGGCTTTTCGTTACGTCCTTCAATACGTAGTCATTATTTTTGTCCTTCTTCCTTTGAATAACTTTCAAATTTAAAAACAGTTCGTCCATTTCTTTTAAAAATTCAAACTGCTTTTCGGTCCCCATGAAGGCTTGGTATGATTCAAGGGTGCTTGAATTCAACATATCAAATATAACCTGTTCATTTTAGGAACAAAGTTTGCTGTAGCTTTGGCCTCTTCTGGTATTTTTTCAAAGTCAATGTAGGTATGCATTGCCACAGCTACTGAATGGCTGAATACCTGAGCCGCAAATTTCACCCTCATTTTTTGAAAATCATTTGGATTGAGATGCAGATCGATTAATCTGGGTGCTAAACGAACCTGTTTAGCTCTGTCCAGATCATACGTAGATTGTAGATAACGCTTGTCAGTAACAGCGCCTTCAAGGTGAAAATATGATGAAAAAAAATTATTCCTTGTGGACTTCAGCAGATGTGGTACATCAAATATATAAAAGATTGGATTTTTCGTCAATGGTAAAATATGGCTTCTCGAGCGTTAATTTCAGTTATGATTTCACCAGTCTAAAAAAGTTGGGACCCTGGTCCGATGTTACGGCAACAACATTAAAACCTATGTTCTTTAGTTTCTTGTTTGCCTCAAATATTATTTTTTTCAAATCCTCAGCACTTGTTGAGTTTTTTGTGAAAAAATATGAAACAGGTTGTTTCCAACTGTGTGATATGCCTCTTATCATAATGACTAATGCACTTTTGGCAATAGCCGTGGATTTCTTATTGTGGAGTTCTTCAAAACTCACTATTTATTTATTGATTCACATTTTTCAGCCATTTTCGGAGTTCTGTACAATCTGTGGAGCAAGCGCAATTTAAAAATGTATCATCCTATATATTGCTTTTCAATGGACATATCTTAATGCTTAGAGTGTCTATTTTTCAAATGTACTTTTCGATTTTTAATAAAATCCAATAATTCTCCAGAAATCAGGGAAATTGATCACACCGGTAAAAACCGGACTTTTTTTTAAATAAATAAATAAACAAATCAATTTTCATCAAATCGCATGAAAGATATTAAAAAAAAATTCTGAGATCATTCAAGATTTCCTTAGGTTCTATTAAAATAAAAAATTAGGATAAAAGAATATTTCTTTTAAAAATATGAACAAATTAATGAAAATCTTGTGGAAAAAACTTTGACCGCTTTTTTAAATATTTTTGTCAAGTACGAACGAGCTGCAAGTCACATGGAATGAATAGTTACGAGTCTTCCCATTGTGATGAATCATCAGAAAATATCAATTTTTTGCCGAGTTATGAAACAATTCGTCCGCCCGCTTACAAGTTAATGCATATTATAGACAGCAGAATTCCTACAGGCAGAGCATCAGCAGCTGAAATGAGGAGACTTTAAGGTCTCATTATCTCGATAACTATCGAATTTTCGGAAAAAATTTAGGATCCACTTTTGTAGATAATAAGACGATCCTCATTTTTTATCTGAAGAAAAAATCTATAATTCGCATATTTAGCCAGAAGCCCGTTTTCCAAGGTTTAGGGGGCTATTTTCCCCTCCTTCCGTAAACTCAATCGCGTTTTTTCTCGTTTAAAAACACCTGCCAAGACCTACTAATTGAGACCAAAGTGGAGTATTCAGCGACTTTTCAGGAGCTTTCGATATTTTCAGGTGTTCAGATACTGGACTAATATTGCGTATACGGGATTCGATTGGATTTAATGAATTCACTTTTTGTAAAATATAATTAATTTTCGCGTCTAGCATGCTACATAGTGCTTTCCATATTCGAGGCGTATCATTTGTTTGGTATCTCGTAAATTGAACAATTATTAAACGCGAATATATGTCAAATATTTTCTTTTGCTTTCCAGATTTGTTATTTTTCTTTTCTTTTGTAGAACCATTTAAAAAGATATCAAAGAACAGTTGTCACTTCTTCTTGTCATGTCATCTGAGGTCACGGATTATCACATTCATTTACCTACTTATTCTTTCAAATACGGACCTGGATTTTTTAAATTTACAAAACACTTTACCCTTTTCGACATCCCAATATATGTCCCGAAATTGGGACACATGGTACACAATACCTTTCATAACGATAAAGGCTTACAAAGAAATCAAAGTCAAAAGATATTTTTTGTATAATAAACTTCAAATCAGAAGGTTACAGGTACTTCGTTTCAGTACTTTCAGTCATATTGATAGTACATGAAAATCACAGTTTAACTTTTGTACTGGGTAGTTGTATTATAGTAGTAGATAATTTATAATACTCTTAGAGTTTTTTCAACGATTCTTTGCCGTTACGTCATAATCGGTGACGTATTCTGCTGTTTTACGTATGTCTTATATTAGTTGAATGTTATTTTACACTTAACCTCAAAATTATAATCAATGACATATTATGTTAAGAATTGTTTTCAAAATATGACATAATTCCGTCTCGTCCATTTCATGAATAGTTATTTTCGCGGAGCAAATCCTGAACACATCCAGAACACAAACCGAGTACATACTGGATTTCTTTAATGCGCAGGCGTGCCTACAAACTTATTCCGAATTTTAAAGGTAGCGCGAACGCGAAGTGACATTTATAATTTGAAGTGACATTTAGTTTTTTTCCATTTTGTGTTAATTTGATTAAATGAAATGTATCAGGAAGGTAATTCTTTTCTTAATTTAAATTACATTGTAGATTATAAAATTAACTATTTTAGATTTGTACGAATTTTTACGATTTCCAAAACCCGGCACAAGCCAAGAAATCCAGCAAGACGAAGAAAGTGCTGATTCCTTTAAATGGACGCACAATTCCACTCTAACATTGTTAGATCTATATGGAAAATACCGAAAATTAGTAGGAACCTTAAAAATAAAAAGTTTGAAGAGGATGTTTGAGGAAATTGCCAAAGAGATGAGGTTAATGACGCAAAAAATTATCTCTCCTGCCAATTGCGAAAATAGATGGAAACACCTCGAAAGACAATATAAAAAGTATGTAGACCACAATAAGCAAACTGGCAGAGGCAGAAAAGATTTTGAATACTCGGAGGTAATGGAAAAAATATTAGGTAAAAAAAGAAATGTCCATCCAGTCGAGCTACTTGGTACTGAACCCGTTCTTAAAATGCCAAAGGTTAACGTAAAGATGGAGGTATTAGATATCGATAAAACAAATAAAAAGGATAAGGAAAACACAATTGAAACAGAAAAGGCCGTAGAAAAAGAAAAGGCTGTTGAAAAAGTGGGACCAAAACGAAAAAAATTTAAAGCGGATGTTCTATCTGAAATAAGGAGAGACCGCAAAGATTTTTATAAGCAATATTTAGACATAAAACAAAAAAAATTAGATGAAAAAATTAGAAAAAATGCCATATTAGAAGAAAAAAATTTACTTCTTAAGCAGATCATAGAAAAAAATTTATCAATAGTGAATGTTACTGATTTGTAAAAAAAATTTATTGTTGATTACTTAGGTATTATTTTTATTAGTTAGTACTGTTAGTAGTTATGAAGTTAAAAATTAGTTAATTTTTTGTTACTTTTAATAAGTTTATTAGCAATGTTCTTTTTTCTAGTGTTTATGAAAATAAATAATAACAAATAACAAAAGTATTTTATTTTTTATATTCTAAGTGGTAAAACATTCATAATTTGATTTCTTCTTATACTGCCATTTATATCATCTTGATTATCATTTCCAACTTCTTGATCTTGAACTGCAACTGCACCATCTTCTAATTCTAAATAATTATCTAATGATAAATTGTGCAGTACACACATTGCCCTTATAAAATGGGTAGCATTTCTAATATCATGCATTTTCAAGTGATATAGTTGCCTAAATTTTTGTTTAAGCAACCCAAAACAATGCTCAATCAAATATCTGTTTTTTGATAAAATATAATTATAATTTCTTTGACGACGACTTAAATTACCCCTGTCTTGAAAAGGGGTTAAGCAATACTTTAGACAGGGGTAACCACTATCTCCAATTATATAATAATCCCCACCACCACATTTTTCTTCTAAGGAGGTGTATAATGGAGATGTCCTGAAAACTCGGCTATCATGGACAGATCCCGGATAGCCAACGAAAATGTCTCTAATTTTCTTCTTATGGTCACAGACGATTTGTGCCTAGAATAAAAAAAATCAATTAAATAATAATTATAAACTTAATAAAATAAAATATTCAATTTTATAATATATACTTACTTGGATTGAAAAAAAGTGTTTCCTATTTAGATAGGAGTCAGGGTCGTCTTGGGGCTTGTCTATCTTGACATGAGTGCCATCTATTACCCCAATAACTCCTGGAAAATCATTTGTATGGAAATGTCTTGCAATTTCCACCCTCTCTTCAAGTGTAGGCCATTTTATAACGTCTGCAGCCATATTTGACAAGAAATATGTAACGTTCATTACAATTTTATGTAGGGAACTGAGACTTATCCCAAACCTGTCTGAAACATCCCTGTAGCCAGCAGCTTCATTACAGGCAAACCATAAAAATGTTATAATTACTTTTAAGGGGCTGATTTTTTCTGAATCCCCTTTTTGGTAATGAACATATTCAGATTGTTCATATTTATTTGCCAACTCCTCAACCAAATCCCTACTCAATCTAAAATGTTTTTCAAATTGATCATTATTGAACTGGGGAATAGTTTCTTCAAAAAAACTTTCATTTTTTGGAACTCCAATTAATCTAATGACTTCCTCCAAATCATCATCACTGGAACTTAAATTCATCATCTAAAATAATACTGATTAATGTAAATTGATTATAAATACCTAAAAACCTTACCTTTTAGAAAATTGATTTATAAAATAAAACTTGAAAACGAAGCCTATAATAAAGTAAAAATTAAAAAAAAAAACAACTCAACGAACACTATCACAAAATTATATCTAATCCAAAATTTTGAGGTTATAATCTGTTCGGAACAAAAAATCCCAGCTATCATCCTAGGATTGATCGAGCACGTTCCGAACATACTCGAAATTGAATCTAAGTATTCCCCGAACACGGGATTTTTTATCCTGAACACATTCTAAAGCACTCCACGAACACTCAAATTTTAAATGCGCATGCGTAGTCCCTCCGAATACGTTCAGGATGTGCTCCGCGAAAATAGCTAATAATAGCAAGCTGGACAATGTATGACGTAACGGCAAAGGATGGTTGAACAAACTCTATATAGTACATCAATAGCCTCCTTGTTGTGCGTCATCGTTTGTGACGTATATCCAGGTTTTCGGTATGTCGTTTATTTTATTTGCTATTTTGACATGTAGCTAACCTTAAATTTGATAAATAAAATCATCAGAATCGTATTCAGTAAAATTCGAAAAGGCTGTGAAATTAATAATTACCAGCTTCTTTTTCTAACTGAAAATACTTGAGAACTTTCAAAATGGCAATGTGTTTCCGTGTATCAAGACATATTTTTGAGTTATTTAAATGAATATAACAATAAGATTAATGTTCACTTTTCATGAATAATAATTGACCGTGAACAACAAAGTACAGATCTGACGAGAACTGTCAGTTGGACCAAAGGTACGTCTGCATCCTATTTTAAATGTTGTAATTCCTCCCGATTGATGGGTCGCGCTTGCGCGTATTCTATACATCAACTAATCAAATCTTTTAAGTCAAAGATTAGGGTTAACGTTTGTAATACATTTAAACGGTTCATTATGGTGATATTTTGATTAGGATTAATCATAGACCTGCCTTTTTTCCATTTCTTCCAATGTAATGTGTTAGAAGGACACTAACAATCGATGACGCACACCAAGAAGGGTATTATATGAACTTTAACAAGTTTGGGTAATTCTGATCAGTTTTCTATGGTAACTTTATAAACCAGGCATATACAAAGCGATTTCGGCCAACTTTGGATTTTAGGGACTTTGCCTAACCAATTGGTAGGTCCTATGTTACCGGTGTGACGTAAAGAACCAATTACAGGCGAAATCGTTTACCAAATTATCTAATAATAATTACGTATATTTAAATGTTATGGTAAATTATGATAAATTATTGTAAGCGGTGGAGTAGAAAAATTTAAAATAATACATCCGGTACAGTGTGTTCATAATCTATTTCTGTACTCATAAGGGTTCTTATCACTTAGCACAAAGGTGTATTTAGCCTAAATTTTTATATTTAAGTTTCTCTGGGTTTTTCTCCTTTCAGTTTTAACATAAGAAAAAAGGATACCTACAATTTTCTGGTGTACTACTTATATTGGGAACTGCAATACGGTATAATAATTATTTAAATTCTTTGACATTTATTATTAACCCAATGAAATGAATATGCTGCTACTGCTAGTATAACTTTTTTCTAATCTAATCGTGTAGGAATCAAAAGCATTTACAGAAAAACGTGGGTACCTACTTCTAGTTTCTGATTAAAATTTTATAAAACAATTATCTTTGTTGAGAGATATTTATTTAAAAAAGGTTAGCTTGAGTGGTAATTATCATGATAGTGCCAATTCTTATCAGTCGTTGTTGTCAAAGTCTCCTCATACAATAGGTACATTAATAATATAATCTCAAGATAGTGATTGAAATTTTAATTCTTTGTTATTATTAGTAATAGACCTGGAGCTGGATAGACTTTGAACATGACAAATTCCAGTAACGAACTTAATCAATTTCTTTTAGCTTTAGTAGATTATAATTTAACAATATTTCTTAAACTCGTGGCCTACTCACGGGAAGATTTCCAAATGGAGAGCCCGAGGATTGCTCACCCCGCTCCCTTCGGGCATGTTTTGTTCTCGTTGTCAGCGCTCGGCAAATGATATCCTCATTTAACGCCTTGAGGCCGCCACTGGCATTTCATAAGGCAAACGTGTAATGATAAATCCTCTACCCAAATGAAAAGCGAGATATATATACCTACACAATTAAGAAGTAGGGCTTACAAGTAGTAATTGTCGTCTTTGAAATCTTGCAAATTTAACCTGACTCAATTTACTTATACCGAATGAGATGTCACAATATTAAATATACTAATAAACCTGTTCTATGGGATTCTGGTAATATATTCCTAATTAGCTAGTGCGGAGTTTCAAATGCCAATTTATTAACCTCATAAAATATTCATAAACTTACCTTGTGATCGAGTCGATTCACATCACGTAATAAAGTTCATTCATACGTTTGACCTACAAGACGATGACATCACCTCGTCTAGTTCATTGTGTTTTCGTAAGAACTTACTACTTTAATGACTGTTTGACTATCTGACATGATAATCCTTAAACGCTTGAAAGATACTTGAGATTTTTTCTAATTTTCTGGTGTGTTTGGTTCCTGACCAGTTAACTGCTATCCCAATCCCTTCTTTCGCTTTGGAGCCGTCTGTATACCATGTACTAAGTATGTATATATGTATGTATTTTTGGGTGACATTCACTGAGACCAAAAAAATCTATTGTACCCCCTTACTTCTACTTAGTTTCTGAGGAGAGTCCCAAAAACTAGGAATGTTAGGATGTCTGCAGGCTTCAGCTTAGGTAAATGTTCCTTTTCTATTCAGTAATCTTCCAGGTGCTGTGCTCTAGGATTCTGAAGTGCTGTTCAGTTGGAAAGTATGTGGATGGATGTTTCTTCTTCCATTCCACAAAATCTGCATTCTTCTTCCTCCACTATATTGAGCTTTTTTAGGTGCCCATTCAGGCGACAATGTCCCGTTAGGATCCCTGCTAAAACTCTTAGCGCAATTTTACTTTGACTTATGCATTCATTTGATCTCAGCAGGTTGTAGTCACCCAGAAGAGTCTTTGATTGTATAAGCACTACTAGATCTTCCCAAAAGTCAGATCTCTTTTTATCGACTTTATCTATTTCTTTCAATATTAGATTGGGGCTGATTCCGCAAAAGGGTTCAGGCCCCCAGAAAGGTATTTCAGTCCCCCTCTTTGCTAGTTCATTTTCCTTCCATTCCAGTGTGTCCTGGACTCCATAGTAATATGACTATATTATTCTCCGCCTAGTTCATTGAGTTTGTCTAGGCATTCCCACACCATTTTGGAACTGATTACACAAGAGCTCAGTGCTTTAATGGCCGCTCGACTATCCGACATTATGATAATCCTTTGTCTTCTGTATCCTTTATCAATATTGAACTGGGCGCACTTTCTTATGGCGTGGATTTCCGGTTGAAAGATACTTGGGATTTTACCCAAGCTTTCAGAGTGTTTGGTTCCTGGCACGAACACTCCTATCCCAGTTTTTTCTATTGCTCTTGAGCCGTCTGTATACCATTGAATGGCATACTTTCCAAGTCTGACGTTGAAAATCGTAATGTTAAAGTCTTTCTTATCTGGGAAGTCGAGAACTGGCTAGTTAAGGAACTCCAACTCAAATGGAGGCTGAAACAAGGACACCTCCATACTAAGAGTCTACTGAATAAGTTAGACAAGGAACTCTTGTCCAGGTTGTTGAAACTGGGTAAGAGAAATTTGAAAACAGTTACCGACCTGGTGACTGGACACTATACTCTTAGGAAGCATCTGCACAGGATAGGCAAAGTTAGTGAACCTATGTTCAGAAAATGTTAACTCTACGTTGAAACACCTACTCACATATTCTGCTTCTGTGAGAACTTACAAGGACTCAGACGGAAGCACTTTGGAGTGGAAATATACTATTCGGTGCCTATATAGAAAACACGGAGCTTCTCGAATGGAAGTAGGTAGATAACATGGGTAATGGTACAAAGATTCAGTTTAAAAGCTTGGTCTGTTAATCCCAACCCAATCGTATGAATTAATGAATGGCTCTCCTCATACATTGGGATTACTGGCAATAAAAATGCTGACCACATTGCCAAAGAAGCCATGTCTGTCATCACAACAGTATCAAACATC
>CAJUYI010004925.1:862-17026 GCA_910591695.1 Galerucella pusilla
TCACACCCAGCTTCCTACTCAATCAAACATTCAACAATGATGGAAATCCCAACTAACATTTTAAGTCGTAAAACCGTAAAACTGACTATTTAGTCAACGTTCAAGTCATTTTTACTAGTCGTTGTTACGTTCTAAACACGTCGTTAACACGTAACCACTACCAAAATGGGGAACACATTTGTGGTAACTAAAACGTCGTGAAAACGTTGCAGTGACGGACACAAAAACGTAATAATACCGTTTCAACGACGTCATGATAACGTAATAAAGTAGTAATTCTGACAACATATTTTCTATCCTCCTCGGCGATACGTGGAACAACATTTTATTTCTTTATCTTTTATAGTTTTGATATAAACTCCCAAACTATGGTGGCTTGCTCTACATAATCACAATAATATAATATTGGTAAATAATACAAAGTAAAACGCGCTCAATTCAGAGGTCCCTAGCTTCGAAAACATAAACCGGGCATACTTTACTGATTATATGGCTACTTTTAGCTCTTAATTCATCATTCGCCTCCAAAATAATCTGTTTTTCTATGAAAATGTTAAGAGTAATGCGGTCTAGAAATTAATTTCAAATCGATAAAATGTATAAAAGGCTTTTTTTACATTTAGTTTAGTCATAAAAATGATATATCAACAATGTTCTGAGCTTTAAAGTAGGTCGAAGTATAATTTTGAATTACACAAAATTGAAAGTGATAATCATTATGGCGTCCAAAATAATAACGACCCTTAAGTTAAATTCACTTCATGGTTAATTTATTCGGTAATTGTGACTTTGTAGTTCTTTTGAATATGTCTCATTTAGGTAAAAAAACCAAAAAGTAATTTTTGAAGTAACGATTTCCAACAAAATACCAATAATCTGACCAAAAAGTCACAAACCTATCAGTAATAAACTGTTGAAACATTTACGTCATAAACACAAGCATTGGCAACTTAACAATGAATCGGCTGTAAAGTAAAATTGGAAACGTAATTATAACTACAGCAATTTTACGTATAAGTGAAAATAACTTATAGGTAATATTTACGTGAAACTAATGGTGATTATTACTGCCAAATTTTTTTTATTTTGAGTAAAAATAATGTATAAGTGATACTAAGAGGAATGTTTTCGTAAAAATAACTTTAATTGTTACTGTTACGTTATAGGTAATACTCTAAGTAAATCATTCGTATTATTGACCTTATAAATTCACTCTACTGTATGTTCTTACGATAAAATTATTATTTTCGTAAAAAACACGGAATTATTACCAAGGATAGGTTATAGTTCCTAAGACTAGAGTATTTATGACTTAAATTGTTAGTTGGGATGGAGCCTTAAGCCCAATGATAGCATAGCGTTACCCTAATTCTCAAATGTCGTAAGTCCATTTTTGCCAAAATTGGGTTTTTGGCACCATCTCGCTTAATACTATCCTAAAAAAATTTTTGTTTGCTAAAAACAGTTTTAGAATAACAGATTCTAACTCTAAATTACGTACTTTACCAAAATAGAATCATCAACCACTAATAATTCAACCCAATAAGACGTTTTTATCCTCCCCTGTAAAATCAGTCAAACTGGACTTCCTACATTTGCGAATTAGGGTAAGGATAAGATCTTTAACTAGCTCCTAAAGCACCACTACATAGGGAAGATAGCAACAATCATTGGAAGACTTAGAATTGGTTACACTCAACTCTCACTTTGCTACTTCATGATCTCAGGGGATCCACCCTTTTGACGAGGCTGTCTCGCGATCATTACATTCACCAATAGATTTTTAGGAATGGGATCCAAATACCATTACCAGACTTGGAAAGAATGACATTCAATGGTACACAGATGACTCAAAAGCAATAGGGCCAGGAACCAAACACTCTGAAAGCTTGGGAAAAACCCCAAGTATCTTTCAAGCGGAAATTCACGACATAAGAAAGTGCGCCCAGTTCAATATTGATAAAGGATACAGAAGACAAAGGATTATCATAATGTCGGATAGTCAAGCAGCCATTGAAGCACTGAGCTCTTGAGTAATCAGTTCCAAAAAGGTGTGGGAATGCCTAGACAAACTTAATGAGCTAGGCGAGAATAATATAGTCACCTTATTATGGATTCCAGGGCACATTGGGATAGAAGGAAATTAAATAGCAGATGAACTAGCAAAAAGGGGGACTGATATACCTTTCTGGGGGCCTGAACCCTTTTGCGGAATCAGCCCCAATGTAATATTTGAAGAAATAGGTTAAACTGAGAAAAAGAGATCATTGGAAAGATCTAGTAGGGCTTATACAATCAAAGACTCTTCTGGGAGACTACAACCCGTTGAGATCAAATGAATGCATAAGTCAAAGTAAAACTGCGCTAAGAGTTTTAACAGGGATCCTAACGGGATATTGTCGCCTGAATGGGCACCTGAAAAAGCTCAAAATAGTGGAGGAAGAAGAATGCAGATTTTATGGCATAGAAGAAGAAACCTCCATCCACATACTTTCCAACTGCACAGCACTTCAGAATCCTAGAGCACAACACCTGGATTACTGGATAGAAGAAGAACATTTACCTAAGTTGAAGCCTGCAGACATACTAAAATTCCTCCGGGAAATAGGATTAAAGGAACTACTAGTTTCTGAGACTTTCCTCAGAAACTAAGTAGAAGTAAGGGCACAAAAGATATTTTAGGTCTCAGTGAATGTCACCCCAAAATACATACACACATAGATTTTGAACACTACCATCCAATACACCAGCAAATTCAACTGAAACCAGCTTCAAAGATATATTGAATAGACAGTTTTCTTCTAAGGAGCCAGCCTTAGCCAACTAACAATAAAATATGAAATTAATGTTGCATTACAATGGTTAATTTAAAGTAAAATCTGTTGTTTTGTACCAATGGTCATAGTAGTTGAGGAACAGAAATTTGAATAATGAATCAATCAGAAGTTTCTGTTAAAATGTGTTTCAAATAACGAATTCATTGATATTCTAAAAGACATGCAAGTCTATTATTGTCGTAACCTTAGAGCCTACGTAAACGATATTAGAAAAAATGAGGTCGAGTCTAAGTCTATTACAGCAATATGTTCTCATTTACAACTGAAAATCATTTTGGCACACTTTACCCACATATCTCGGCAAATCCACTTTATTTTTATAGAGTTGTATATCGGTGGTAAATCTGCAGTAACGTTAATACGTGTTTCTCCAAAAATGAAAACAGCCAACAAACACGAACTCGGATATGATGTGAAAGGGAGAAGCTGTTGTTCTTTGGGTAATACAAATGATGGTTATTTTCTTCCCTAACATGCCCCTAAAAGACTATGACATTTGTGTCGACTTTATTTTTCTTTTTGTGTTGTTTTTCAGCTCAGTTTAAGCCTCAAATTTGATAATAAATGGTAGACATTTTAATAATAGAATATCATTCTTGAAAACGTCATATTTGTGCTCAATAATACCTTAAATAATAAGCAGTTTTAGAGGGAGCAGAACTGAGAAAGTTTGGCATAAACTAAATGAATAATGAATATTATATTGGTTAACGGTGTCAATGAAATCATCCCTTATGATTGAATCCTCTTAAGGCGAGATTTTACCAACCAGAGCATGAAACTCACCTTGCTGTGGATCTAAATTGGATTAAACCAATCTGGCTTAGTGGCTTATTCAGCTCGTCTATTGGGGTATATCTAAGAATAGAACACAGCGCGGGGTCTGAGTACGACCAAGTTTGAATTGAAAAGATTGCAGTGGAAAAGAAGTTTTACATTAATAATGGATGATTATGGTCTAGCGCATGGTCAAGATACCATCAGAAACAGATTCTAAAGAACTTATTGGTATAAGAAACTAATTTGAATAAAAGTGTGTCTGCTTTAAAAGGTCTACACAATTGCTAGTCACTTCTGCAATTGACTTTGGACAAACTTAATCCTTTTTGTCGTTGGAGATTCTTTTGATCTTCTCTGACATTTGGCAGCTGGCAAAAACAGGAGGGCAGCATTGACAGATATTTTTATTTTCATTTTTTCGGCCAGTTTGGTGAGTCTTCAGTTTTACACAATCAGGGAGATCTCTTAATCTAATTGTTTTGGACTAGAACTCCAGCAAGATCTAGTTGCAGTAGAAAAATGGACCACGGAGTGGTTAATGTCTCTAAATGCAGATAAGTGTACAGTACTCCACCTAGGACCGAACAATCCAAACGAGACATAGTACCTTAATGGAAAAACTGTTCTTACCGTTGCAACTCAAAAAGATCTTGGAGTAACGGTATCTGGCGATTTGAAGTTGGAACAACATATTTCGAACATTGTGAAGAAAGCCAACTTTATCATTTATCTTATTAAGACAGCTCTCAGAGACCATTCAGCAAGCACTATACTTAAACTCTACAAGTCAAGAATACGTCCGATGTTAGAACATGCAGTTAGCATGTGGAGTCCGTATTACATCAAGGACATTGAATTGATAGAAAAAGTTCAGAGAAGGGTGACTAAAATACCACCAGAACTGAAACAGCTGCCTTATGAAGAAAGACTGATACAGTTAAGGCTAACTTCCTCGTCAGAAAGAAGAACTGGAGGTGATCTTATCCAAACACACAAAATATTGTCAGGGTATTACAACATCCCACTTAACATTTTTGAATATAGTCAGAATACTAACTCAAGGGGACATAGCCAGAAGCTGCAAAAAGAAAAATGTGCCAAGTTATCAAGAAGAAACTTTCTTACAAATAGAGTGGTCTACAGCTGGAATGCTTTGAGAGAGGCGACAGTAAACTCTACTCCAGTGAACCAGTTTAAAAATCGAGTAGACATCGACCTACTTGACTCCAGACAAAGACTTGTACACTTCCCGAATTAGAAATAGGATTATATCTGTGATGAAACTTTTTTTAGCATGTTGTGCTGTGACTTTTTCGAACTCTTTTCAAACTCTGTTGTGACGTTTAACTGTTTTTTTTAACCTACTGTCAAACTGGATTTTTGTTTCTATTTTATTGTCATTTAAATAACAGTTACATCAGCCTAGCCGCTTACTGTTGATACAATAATAATAATAATAATTTCTTGTAAAATGCATAGAAACACATCATTAGCAAGAGGATAGTTAACAAAGTTTCAGTATTTTGGAAAATTAATGGCGAGTTTATAAAATTTTCAATAAAACAAGCAACCAACTTTAACTGTACTATGAAAATTCCACCAAATAAAAAATTAAAACAATGATATTATTAAGTTCCAATAAAAGTTTGTAGATGGCTGCACCGCTCGGAATAAAAGTTGAATTTGAGATACCTGTTTCGATCGAAGATGGCTTTTGATTGCCGTCTTTACCGCCAGAGCGAGTGGTTTGTTTCAACTTATGGTTATAATTTATAATATAATTTTTGATGGATGCAATAAAAATAAAAAAGAATCTGTGTTATTAAGTTGTATGAATAAAAATTTATAAAATGGGCAGATTTTCTGGGTTAATTTGATATTAATGAAGGTGTTGATAATAAACACTCCTTTGAGAATTTATTTAAGTATCTATGGAGTAAAATAGAGTAACTAGGAGGCCGACCAGTCCTCGCTATATATATTTTTATGTCCGTTAAAGAGTTTTAAATTTTTTTTAAATACGATGGAAATCCAGTGAAGTGCACGTTCCAGGAACGGTTTTCATTGGGATAGCGCGTTTCTTTCGCTTATATTGGAAATGTTGTTAATAAAACGCGTTTCTTAATAGTTTTTTGTGTATGAATATAAAAACCGTTCCTGGAACGTGCACTTCACTGGATTTCCATTTCTAGTAGACTATCATATCGTTGGAATGTCATAAAATGAAGTGTTTCATTTCACATTTTGCCACAGATATGATCTACTATGAATGGACCTTAATAAAAATGTGATAACAAAATTTTGCAGTCTTAAACTTCAAAATAATTTTTGATTGTCTAGTTGTCAAATTTTTTCTGTTGTGTCAGTTAGGGATAAAAAAATTAATTTCTACTTATTTTCTCTTGACAACGGTAGCTGGAACGCTACCGAAACGTTGAAATAAAGAATTCAAAAATATTGTGGTTTAATTTCCCAAGAAATTAAAAAAAGAATGAATAATATACCACAAGGAACATACAGAAGATAAAACGAAATTTACATATTAATAATCTGCCTCCATTCTGAAGCTTTTCAGTCGGATACGGATAAATATTGGAATACAAAGTCATCTCGCGAATTATTGACAAACAAAGAGTTAATTGTTATTTCTTTATAGTATGAGGTAAGATTTGATTCGACTGTAACATTTTTGGCATTCCTATGTCAAAGAATATTTAAAGTAGATTTTGAATTTATCCGTTACAAACAAACAACCAAATATTTTCTCTTTGTAATATTAGGTTTAGATGGAAATATAAACGTAGTTCTACTACAATGTTGTTGGGAGTATTTTTAGTCAATAAATGAGGTTGTTTTTCGATTCGATTGGCAGCATTGAGTTTGATGTCGTTTGATATATGTTCCTGTTTTCGTGTTCTAATGGGCTTTATCAGAATGAAATTGCCGTAGTCAGCAAACTCATGTTTGTGTTGTGATATTGTACTGATTCCATCAGTTTGAAATATGACAAGGAAGATAATATGTACTTCTATTTTTTACTTGTCACGGGTTGAAATATATTTACCATGAGTTATGACCATTACCGCAAGTTTAATACTATATTTCATCTACGACAACAATGATACAAGTACAGAGAGAAAGAAGAATACCAAGATACAAGTTACAAGTACAGAGAGAAAGAAGAATTAAATCGTAAGAATTAATATTACTTCCAATCTACTGCGTATAACACCTAAGAAGTTTTGTTAAACATCGATTCGATTGCAACGCGAGATAATGAAACATATCACAATAAAATGGACACACACACAAGGGGAACACCCAACATCAAGACTGTGTATCAGATGCGGGTACCGGCTTTAGGTCCATAAATCTGGATTTGCCGTGAACGAAATCCTGAGCCCGTAGCAACCCATAAGTGTAATTAGAAGATAGTGGGATTACGTGTTCATTAGGATAGTGGATATTTATGGGAATTTCAAAGGGGATTAGGGTGTTGACAACTGGTGTTAGGTGCTAAATATATACGCGAAATGATGGAAAAAAGGTTTTATTAGAATAGAGCCGAACTGTTTGAGGGAATATTTTCTTATAGAAAATAGACGAAAATTATTTACAAATTGAAAAACTTCTACTATAAAGTTTGTACAAAATCAATCGCAAAAGCGACGAACAACTTTTTGCAGTCTTAATCAGGGCCGTCTTTACGCAAAGGCCTAATAGGCTCGGGCATATTGGGGGCCCTCCAATGACGAAAAAAATCATTCTTTAGAAAAATATTTATTATATAATATAGAAACGTAAAAATACTATTTTTTTCTTGATTTTTTGTGAGCGAAATCAGAAATTATGTCTTCGAAACTTATATTATTTAAAACTTCCGATTCTATAAACATCATTGAAAGATAATTCAATCGAGGATTTAACATAGAATTTCGATTATAATTTTTTATTAATTTTAATGCTTTAATGATCTCTCGCCGCCACAATTCGTATTACCATCATGCTAAAAAAAATTCGCAAACTTCTTTCTATATCAGAGAAAGTAGAGTTCAAACATTATTTTTAATTTGGGTGCACAAATCTGAGAAATCTAACTGGATCTCTGTTCTAGTTTCTAGCAAATAATATTTAAACTGTATACATTCAGAAATTAAATTTTCTGCTGATAAATCCTTATCATATTTTTTTGCTAGCTTGTTTGTCTACATTTACTGGGGGCCCCATCGATACCTGGGCCTAGGACCTCATACCTTGTAAAAACGGCCCTGGTCTTAAATTTAACAGAATATTTCCATATTGATTGTTATAACTGTAGGCTGTATTATATTTCATCAACATCTCTGTAATTATCAGACATCGTGTATATTCTGACGTTCCTTCCAAAAAATAAAAACAACCCTTCTCTAATAAACATTCACAATATGCTACTTTTTATAAAATACGCCTTTCCATTACACTCGTCGGTATGTTGAATCCGTTCTTTAATAAAGTTAATTAAAATCCTGTTATTTCAACAACTTTCCGTAAACCATTCACCAAATTTATAAACCCGTTTTTTTTCTGTTAAAAAAGCGGAGAAAACGAAAACAAATCGCATTAAAATACATAAACAAACAAAACCAAACCGACAGTAGTCCATTAGATTTTGCATTAAGGTCACAATTTCATATTTCCCGTGGCATTTATTCACAACCATATAGAAGATTTACGTTCCTATTATGACAATGGACTCTCACAAAGATAAAGCAATATGGCCGCTTCGGTGACAATACACTGTGGCCTGACATCGTTATCATTAATCTGATTCACAGTAGACTAAGGGCTGAAATGCCTATACCATTGGTGGAGGAATAGATATCATGCTAAGGTTATGGTTACATTGAATAAGTATTATGGCATTTCACAGTTATATTTTATTTAATTAATCAGTTTTTGCGAAATGATATTCTTAAGAGCCAGCTTATTTTTCGTTTAGTCCTTCCATCACATAAAGAGCACTGCAGTCAGATGCCACTATTAGATTAGATTGACCAGAAGGCATTGATACGGTAAGGTGTATGTATAACGAGCTATAGAAATAATTAAAACTCGAACCTATAACGGGAATGCCATCAAACGAGATGCATGCTGCTTCGGAAGAAACAGTCATAACAGGCAGAGGCATGGAAGGCCTTAGAAACCGAAGAAGATGTGGAAGTAGAAGATACATGCAATAAGAAACGGGTCATAGTTGTTTATTGTATTCTCCGATCTAAATAGTCCACCAACAAAACCTTTGAATGAAATTACTCATGAAATTCAGAACGACTGTAAGAAACCCCGCCTGCTCTCCTTGAAATTGTATTCAGTTACTTTTGCGTTTTGGTATTGAAGATTATTTACATTAAAACAAATTAAAAATAAATTTCTCAAGACAACTTAAAATGCAAAAGCTAAAAAATGTATGAATTTAAGGTTAAAACATAGTCCTCCCGTCTGAGCTAAACAGAAACCGAATCTATCAAACAAATATAATCTTGTATCTCTGATTCTCTGAGCTGATTCGGTAAAGTTTGAACAATTTTCACCCTTAATTCTATCAAAGTTCCAAGTCTAGTAATAACGGGTTTATACAAATAACTTTAGCACATAGTAGATCTGAAAAGGTCTCTTAGAAGCACATAAGGTGTATGTATAATGAGCTATACAAAGAGATACAATTCGACCCTATAACGGGAATGCCATCGAACGAGACGCTGCTTCGGAAAAAAATTCAAAACAGTCATAACAGGCAGAGAGTCATGGAAGGAAGGACCTCCAATTACACAGAGATGGCTCAAAAACCGAAGAAGATGTAGAAGTAGAAGATACATGCTATAATAAACGGGTCATAGTTGTTTATTGTATTCTCCGATCTAAATAGTCCACCAACAAAACCTTTGAATGAAATTACTCATGAAATTCAGAACGACTGTAAGAAACCCCGCCTGTTTTCCTTAAAATTTTATTTAGTTACTTTCGCGTTTTGGTATTGAAGATTATTTACATTAAAACAAATTAAAAATAAATTCCTAAAAACAACTTAAAATGCTGAAGCTAAAAAATTTATGATCGAAGGTTTAAAAAATAGTCCTCCTGTCTGAGCTAAACAAAAACTGAATCTATCAAACAAAATTAATCTTTTATCTCTGATTCTCTGAGCTGATTCGGTGTAAAGTTTAAACAATTT
This sequence comes from Galerucella pusilla, assembly GCA_910591695.1. Taxonomy (NCBI): domain Eukaryota; kingdom Metazoa; phylum Arthropoda; class Insecta; order Coleoptera; family Chrysomelidae; genus Galerucella; species Galerucella pusilla. The sequence goes on from CAJUYI010004925.1 coordinate 10,691, forward strand.
TCACCCTTAATTCTATCAAAATCCCATCAAAGTTCCAAGTCTAGTAATAATGGATTTATACAAATAACTTTAGCACATAGTAGATCTGAAAAGGTCTCTTAGAAGCACATAAGCCCCATATTTATCTCATCTGATTTATCTCTAATTACTAGTTCTGTCAAAGCTTATTTTTCCGCTATTCTGTCTTTTCCCAATATTTATTTTTATTACCACTGTTTTAAGTAGACTTAAGATAACCAGTAACAGTTCTTATTTCAGATAAAAGAATGTACCTGAGCAACACATTCTTCATGTTGTATTACCACTTTTTATTTACAATTAATAACAAAAATATAAAAAACTTATGTTCGTATTTTTGTGACATTTAAAGCAACCCCTCACCAAATAGATATCAGTGCCGTTAGTGGTCCACACCAGGAGTTCTACATCCCTCGATATATCCCGCGATTCCCTTGAATAAACAAACCAGTCGTCGTAGTAGTCGCCGGAAACGGAAAAAGAAGCCATAGCCAATGAAAAGACAACCGGATGTCAAAGAGGTCATTCCACTGGAAGATATTTATATGCTTTCGCCGGTTCCAAATCTAGAAAGGGTGATTTTTCTCCCAGATATAGCTTAGTGGGGGTGGGCTTATTTATTCATACTCTTCTGATCTTTTCTAAATTTGACTTGGCTACTGGACCGAAAAGAAAAATGAGACTGTATGCGTATACAACAAAGATTTTATGTCTTTAGAAGAACCATTTTTTTCACGCGGAGTTATAGCTCTTGGGGTTGTTATTGTTCGGAATATATCTGTCGGAGAATTGTCAATAAAAATTTTATATTGTATGTTTTGACCACTTTTATATTTGATCATTTTTAACAGGAAGGAAGGATAATAATTTTGTGGTATTAATAGTGCGTAACGTATATTATACTCTAACTTTATTCACTTCTCTTCAAATTGATTCAAATTCGTAGTTCTTTTTCTAGTCCCGAAGACTATAGTGTGAAATAATGTCCAAATTTAAATTGAATTCTCCTTCTTAAAACTCTCCAGTTAAAAGTCGTAGAAAACGGAAAATAAACTGAATATTTCAAGAACATATCCTCAGAACATGATAAGCGGTAGCTGTATCCTCTTTTCAACCAATCACTTCCATTTGTTACACAAATACATGTCTTTTGTTAAGTTTTTTCGCTTGTTGTTGCTTGAATTTCCCCTAAATTAATTTAGTTCAAAGAGAAACCCTTATTCGTGTGTATCTGATATTTATTTTCTTCAGACAAAATTGTTTTTCTTTGAAACAGGAAAACTGGAATACTTTTCAGAGTAAACGTACTTTGCTTCTTTTTGAATACACTCAGAAAAATTGTTCTTAGGTATTTAAAACCTACAATTTAACACTAGTAGGTGTGTGTATGTGAATAATAATAATAATAATAATAATAATACTTCTTTTCTGTGTGAATTTGTGGCTAAGTTTTTTGTTAGTTCCCTTTTTGGGAAAAGCCCAATGAGGTTGTAGAAACTGATATAAAATTGCTTCAAACGCATTAAAAAATGTATTGAATCTCATGAAGACCTTGCTTACGTTTTTCTAAATTATTTTCCGTCGTTAGTGCCTTTCAATATTCAATCTCTTTGCTCCACATTGAAGAGATATTCGACACCATTTACAAACAGTGATATATATCTCATCTAGTGGCCTGCAAAGCATATCTTTGAATTAAAATTATTTTTCTCAGTGTGAACCACCTTTGTGTCTGAAAAGAGCAAAATGTTTCGTTTTCAGTATCTATGCACGGACGATGTGTTTTGAATTGCCATTATAAAATGTTGGAGAATGTCCATGAAGGGACCATTAGAGGTGGCAACGGTCTGGAAGGTAATACAATGAAAATACTGTTGTAGTCGAAAGGAGTCTCGTTGTATCCAGAATCTAAATAAACTCAAACATTCAGGAAATATGACTTACAGTTATTGCCTTTTAAATAATGATGCTTAGAATATTTTAACGGAGTTTATGTTTTTTTAAATTTCATAATGAGAACGATTTTACATATTAAAAAATCCTAATGATAATATAAGTTCGAGCCCATGTGGTATTTTAATTTTAAACAAAACTTTTCTATTACCTTCTATTTCAAAGTGCCATATCTGTATGAGAATCGTTTGAGGAACATTTGAATTTCTAATTATGTCTTCCCCGTCTGAAATAAAACATAAACAAATATTTATTCAGGATCTTCTTGGGAGGACGTTGGTATTGGATTAAAAAAAAGCTGAACTGGTTTGTGCTCTCGCGAGATGATGAAAAACTTGAAACATGGAACTGAAATAGAAAACGAAAATGTTTTATTTATAACAAGTACTTTTATTGGAAATTATTCGTTCTCCTTTCTTGATTGACTAGAGTACTAGAGTAATAGATTTTAAACTCGAGAGAATTTTTTTTTGGAAAAATGTTTTTTGTACTTTCCTAGAAAATGGTAGGTATAACTGTTTAGTCGGATAATGGTTCATGTAATACGAATTGAAATGAATTTCTGGTAAAACAAATAAAAAAATATGATAAATTCTTACTTCTTCCGATGAAGTGTGAAATTCTTCTACACTATGGGCTTATATATTGTTTTTCGGGCGATTTATTTTCTTTTGGCAGGGCTAATTTGCAGTCCTCGACATGACTGCAGTGAATTTGGAAGCAAAAATAATGTACAGGGTCGAATATATATCGAATATATAACAGTGCATTTGAGCTCGTTGCAAATGAAAACTGTTTTAGCTAAAATTATACTAATATGCTTTTTCGGTAAATAAACTATCCAGAACACTTCAGTAAAAAGAGAATTGTCCGAAATTACCGGATTCGCGAAATACCATTTTTTTATTAAATAACATTTTAACAAATAACACATTTATGAAAACAATTTATTATCTTTAAAACTTAAAGTAAAATATTATGAAAATCGCCCAAAAAACAAAACAAAATTTCAATTAAAAAGTGTACTCCTTTATTTCGGCCCACAGTGTACAATTAGGTCGTCAAAGGTTGGAATTAACGCCACAAGTCAACTTTACCAAATTATACTTTGGCAAGTTTATCTGAAGTCGTGAAAGGAATGCAGTCGAAAACATTCGATATTGCCACGTTTAACTATGAAAAAGCTAAAGTGCTAAATACGTAGTAATAATAATTAGAAAAGGGACTTTTTATTATTAACAATATGACTAAGCGTCACTTCTTCAATGTGCTTGTTTCCTTGGATTTTTTCTATCAACATTATTTTTTCAATTTATGAATGCTAGAAGATCAGCACTTTTCCAAATTTGTTGTGGGCTTTTCCAAGCTCTGTAAGCGTTGTACGAAAACCATAATTACCACACCCTCCGAATTACATAATTGGTGATTTTTATTGACCAGATTACTGGATAGAAGAGGAACATTTGCCTAAGTTGAAGCCTGCAGACATCCTAAAATTCCTCCGGGAAATAGGACTAAAGGAACTACTAGTTTCTGAGACTCTCCTCAGAAACTGAGTAGAAGTAAGGGGGCACAATAGACCTTTTAGGTCTCAGTGAATGTCACCCCAAAAATCACACATACACACACATAATCCAGTGGAGTTGGTACTGTCAGTGACCTTTGTATTTTCAATTTTATTTGGTAAAATGGGTACCGTACGCCATTTGTACGACAGATATGCGCCATGCTTCCTCGCCTCTTACCGATGCCGCGTAGCTTCAGATAAACTTGCCAAACTATAAATAGTGTTTTATATCCAAACCAGAATATGTACCAAGTAGAGTTTCCATCTCTCCTAAAATCGTACTATTTCCCCCGACTCCCTTTTTTGATTTGAAACTCCCGACCTTTGAACAAAAATATTTCATTATAGTTTTATTATTCGCTTTCTTTTTGGCTCTTTATAAATGTTTCTTTGGATCAGATAGGAAGTTATTGTATAAATTCAATAGATCTTTGAGGTCTCAGTGAATGTCACCCCAAACACACACACATACATTGTATAAATTGCCTTATCTTTATTTGCTTATTTTACTTGAGTCCATAAGGTCCGGTATTCCTTGCCTCATTCTATTTTTTTTTCAATTGTCTTTAAAGTGATTTCAGCAAAAAAATAATTCCGCTATTATAGTATTGTAACAAAAATAAATTGTGAAATCCCTGGAATTATCAAGAAAATATTTGACGTTATTATATAGCAAAACATTGAAAATGCACTTCACGTGCTCCACTCATCTGTCGGTACGTTAGAACTTTCCAGAGACTCAAATCGCCGCTAGTTTAGAATCAGCTCCGTCTCTCAAATCCTTTAAAGTCTTGTAGCATTAAGCTTGATATTATAAGAATTTGACTCTTAAAAGAAATTGCTGTTAAAGACGAGTTTCGTTTGTCAACTAAGTTCCTTGTATTCTCTTTGGTTAAGAATATACAATTATTTTCGTACTTTCAGACCGCAGAGGCGGACTATCAACGCAAAGAAATATTTTAAATATGAATTTGGATATTATTGTTATTGGCTAGTGGTGGTATAATGTTCCACTTGGAGAGAAATGTTTAACATTGTTGAACATTTAAGGACAAAATAGCTATTTATGCCATCAGTTACGAAATGCCTAATTTTGTGTAACGCACTTCGTTCGTTCCGCAAAAACTCACAAGTTATACAAAATTTCATTTCGTAACGTATTGCATACAAGATTTTTTCTAATTTTGAAGAAAGCAATAAAAAATAAAATTTAATATACCTAATTGATAAAAATTTGGAAAACAAATTTAGTTTGTTGCTGTTACTTCATATATTAGTTTTAGTTGTCAGTTTGACATTTTGTAAAAAAGTCTAGACGGAAGGTTTTTAGCGAGATTGATATATTTTTAGTTTTATTTTTAAAAAATGAGTGAATCAAGTTCTGAAGAGCTACCAAGCGATATTGACGAGGCAGCAGGTAATGCTCTATTATGAGTAATTCCCAAAAAGTCAAAGGCAGTTGATGATTTGGCATAAGAAAAATTTGTTACGTGGTGTGATGAGAAGAAAATTAAACATGTTAATGAGAAATTTTGCATATTTTGAGGGTAAGAAAGATCTAAAATCTTCCACATTATGGACACTTTACTCAATGTTAAGGTCTGAACTAAATCTGAAAAGGAATATTGATATTAAAAAATATACAAATTTGGTAGCTTATATTAAAAGGCAAGCGGACGGGTACAGTGCTAAAAAGTCAAAAGTTTTTATTAAAGAAGATTTTGCCAAATTTTTAGTGGAAGCTGATGACAAAGAATACTTAATGGCTAAGGTTGCAATGATAATTGGAATGGCAGGAGCATGCAGAAAAGCAGAATTAACATTCCTTCCAGTTGAAAATGTTATAGACGAAGGAAGCCATTTTCGTGTTGATATCCCACCTTCAAAAACAAAAGCTATACGGCAGTTTGCAATTACCACTGAAGACATTGAAACTACGAATCTTGTTGAAATATTAAGAAAATATATTAAGTTGCGTCCCCAGGTTCTTAAACACAACAAATTTTTTGTAAAATATGGGAATGGAAAATGTACCAGAAATCCTGTGGGAATTAACACATTTAGCAGTCTGCCAAAAGTTATTGCACAATTTCTTGGTCTTTCAAATCCTGTTCTATATACTGGCCACTGCTTCAGAAGAAGCTCTGCCACTTTCCTAGCAGACAGTGGCGCTGATATTTTAAAATTAAAGAGGCATGGAGGTTGGAAATCTACCTCTGTTGCCAAGGGATATGTTGAAAATTCCATTAATAATAAAAAACTTATAGCGCAAGAAATATTTGGTGAAACATCTAATGCAATGTAAGCCGCTTGCCAAATAACAGCAAGTTCGAGCAATGAAAAAAATATGTCGTCGGGAATTAATTTGAATAGTTGCAATAATTGTGTTATCAATATTTATAATAATAATTTATTTATAATTTATGTTTTACTTGTATTATAACAGTTTAATAAATAGAATAATAATTCTTTTTGTCACTAATTTTGAAATACATTTTTCGTCACCAATTGCATAAAATTTTACTTTATGCAACTAGTTACAAAAAGTAAGACGTTTCATAATGTCAATCAGTTTTAAAAAGTGTCACTTTATATGTCAAAATTAGAAAAAATAATTTCTTTCTTTCAGCTTTTAGTCAGACATGCTGAAAAAAACTAAGGAAAACTAAACACAAATTCTAACATTAAGAAAGTACTGAAGCTTTTTCTGGTTGATTATATTTGTAATTAAATATACAAAAGTAAAGGAAAAATTGCATACCTTACCTTATATTTACATACAGATTGGGAAAAAGTTT
>CAJUYI010004926.1:0-17025 GCA_910591695.1 Galerucella pusilla
AAAATGGGAGGAAAATGTGACATACTCTTCCAAATGTACAGGGTTAATCATTATAAATTACCCACCCCCTATCATCGTTATTATTACTTTTAGAAAAAAATATCTCGTATAAAAGTTGTTTGGTTACAGCTGAATTTTCTTAATATTCTATCAAAAGTTCAGTAGCGTGCAAATTTAAGGGGATACAAAAAATAATAGTTCTTTTTTAAATTGTATATTTTCACATTTTTGGAATGGATTTTTTTTCTGATTTCAAAAATATATAATATGTACCGTTTTTGAGTTATGAAATGTTGTAAATCTTAGTTTTAGTGATTACTGTGAATTTTAAAAAGATATTTATTAAAGTAAGCTATGAAAATGACAACTAATATGTTTGATAATTGACATTTTTCATATAAAGTAATTAAAATGGTTCTCAGTAAGGAAGAAAAAGTCAAACTATATACCTATACAACACAGAAAACAAAGATTTATTTAAGAGAATTTATAAATAATCACTTATAAAAGATATTCGAGATGTCCATAATTATTGTTAATGCATAATTGATAACACCTTCTTATATTATGTTGTCATTTTCATAGCTTACTTTAATAAATTAACTTTTTCATATTTACAGTAATCACAAAAACTCAGATTTTCAATATTCCATAACTCAAAAAAGGTACAAAATAGGGGTAACATATTATATATTTTTGAAATCAGAAAAAAAAGACCATCCAAAAATGTGAAAATATACAGGGTGTTTCGTTTAAAAAAGAACTATGATTTTTTATATCCCCTTAAATTTGCACGCTACTGAATTTTTGATAGAATATTAAGAAAATTCAGCTGTAACCAAACAACTTTTATGAAAACTTTTTTCTTGTAAAAATAATAATAACGATGATGGGTGGGTAATTTATAATGAATAACCCTGTACACTACTGGATCAAGAATCGATTCATGTTTTCACATCAAAATATGCCCTTTTAATAATTAAAAACAACCTTCAAAAATCAATTTATCAATTCATTTCGAAGTTATCAAATTAAAACATTTAATTTTTCATAACTTAAGCCCCCTATTCCGTATAATTTTGTCCAATTTTACGAGAGGTATCTATATATACACCCGGTATATAAAATTAAATCAAACTATTTTTCCAAATTTCCCAATAAAAGATGTTATAGGTATAACCAAATTGTATTAAAATTCTGGATATTGGCGATAAATCATCTGAATCATTGGAAAGAACGAATAAAAAGGGTTGGGGTGTCTGTAAATCATAAGTTTACAGAGTCAGAAATATCGTAATTAATTGTTATGTGGATGTTGATCAAATGTGCATTGCAAGGTGTACATCTGGCATCACTGTCACGCCTGGTTTGACACCCGATTCATTCAACTTGATTACAGTGTCGGGAGAGAAAATTGTAACTAAAGGGGACACATGAAATAGCGTTGAAAATATGTATTTTATAGATAAATATTTGTAAATAATAAATCAATAGGAAGGTTAAGGGATTTACTCATAAAAATTATTGTTAATTATCAAAAATTTAAATTTCAATTATGAAAATTATGAAAATTGTCATGTCACCAATCTTACGACAAACTTCGGTATATGGGTTATTTTGAGAGATATAAAAAAATGTTATTAACAAAAATATAGATGTTTTGAAGGTCCATATTTTGAAATTATGTCGAACTATACAGAGTGCTGCATAACTCCGTTACAAACCAAACATATGATTTTTCAAACGGGAACCCCTGTATATTATACCGAATTCGGATTGGTTACATTTTTTTGAAGATTTTGATATAAGGTTCAACCACGTTATACAGAGTCCTTCAAAAGATATGGACACGTTTATGTGAAAATCGTAGGTAAATCAACGCTCTGTAGCTTGTTGTACGTTAAAGAAAAAAAATGCATTTTGCCAAACAGAGTTTCTTAATATGATGCAATATCTCTGTATCCTATTAAATTTCAATTATATTCTTTCCTGTATACAGGGTGAACGGAAACTCGAACCTGTCATTTTCTTTCTTATTTCAAATGGAACACCCTGTATTTTATAACAAACATAAAATCTTCGATTATGTAACTTTAATTTTTGTGAAGCATTTGCTATACCCAAAGTTTATAAAAACAGAGTTATTTTGTTATATTTATTGTAAACTATTATTATTGACCTATTATGTGAAAGCAATGAACGTTGTATGTAACAAAAAATCCTAATTAATGATAAATTTTAATGAATGATTCATTCTAAACGAAACTAGCCACCTAAAGCATAATACCAACCGTAATATTGAACTAAAGGTTCAAAATGTTCACCGTTAACATCAATGCAATGCTGCAGAATAGTTCAAATGATTGATTAACATTTCTCAGCATTTCAACGTTAGCAGATCGAAATGCTGCACTAATTATCTCTTTCATGTCATCTCTAATAGCCGGGGATTTTATAAACTTATTCCTCACAAGACCCGAAAAAAATAAATATACTTTTGTTAAATCGGGTGACAGAGCTGGCCAATCAGTTGGGCCCCTTCTTACAGCATTGCATTGATGTTAACGGTGAACACTTTGAACCTTCAGTTTAATATTACGGTTAGGATTATACTTTTGGTAGCTAGTTTTGTTTAAAATGAATTATTCATTAATATTTATCATTAATTAGGATTTTTTGTTACTTACAATGTTCAGTGCTTTCACATAATAGGTCAATAATAATAGTTTACAATAAATATTACAAAATAACTGTGTTTTTATGAACTTTGGGTATAGGGAATGCTTCACAAAAATTAAAGTTACCTAATCAAAGATTCTATTTTTGCTATAAAATACAGGGTGTTTCATTAGAAAGAAGAAAGAAAATGGCAGGTTCGAATTTCCGTTCACCCTGTATATAAGGAAGAATAAAATTGAGATTTGATAGGATACGGAGATATTGCATCATGTTACGAAACTCTGTTTGGCAAAATCCATTTTTTTTTCTCCATCGTACAACAAGCTACAGAGCGTTGATTTACCTAAGATTTTCACATATCCAAGTCCATATCTTTTGAAGGACTCTGTATAACGTGGCAAAACCTTATATCAAAAGCTTCAAAAAAATGTAACCAATCCGAATTCGGTATAATATACAGGGGTTCCCATTTGAAAAATCATATGTTTGGTTTGTAACGGAGTTATGCAGCACTCTGTATAATTCGATATAATTTCAAAATATGGACCTTCAGCACATCTACTATTATTGTTAATAACATTTTTTGATATCTCTTAAAATGACCCATACACCGAAGTTTGTCGTAAGCTTGGTACACCCTGTATATCGCTGTGAAAAATGTCAAAAAAAATTGAAAAAATTATCCAAAAATAAAAAACAAAATTTTTGGAGTCTCTGTCATAAATTTCAACAATTCAAAAATCTATTTTCAAGTCAATAAGTAAGAAAACAAAAAATATTACAAAATAAATTGTCCCAGATATATTTATATACTTTGGTTCCCTTTTCTCGCGTTATTTAACCCACGTCTATGATAATAGTCGATGATTCTATACCTTCTGGACATATCTACAGCTTGTGGCATTAACACCCTTTCGAAACCCGAAAATATAAAGTTTATGTTGTGTATCAAAGGTTTATTTGGATGAGTTAGTTTCAATAACAAATGTTTAACATTTGGTTAGTTGAAGGGTACACTTCAAAGAATCCACTCAATTATACACCGCGTGAGTTTTAAGTATGGAACAATAAGTGCCAGCACGATTTTTATTAATTTCGAGGATTTGTAATATTTTTATAAGAAAATTTCTACATTATAGCATCATCTCGAAAAAGAAAGGGATTATTTAAAAACTAGAATGAAGACTTACATTTTGAACTTCGTAGCGTAGTCACCATTCCAATACCATTGGGACTGCACCATTTTTCCATTAACCATCACTATTTAAACCATTAACCGAAATAATCGAACCATTTCCATATACCGACCGGCGATTGCCACCACATTTACCACAGACCTTACAAGCATACATCACAGAAATTTCCTCATGATACAAGTCCACTAAGTTTTGAAAATTAATAGAAATTAAAAATTTTATTATTAAATAAAGGAAGAAAGAAAATCGAATTTGAGTATGTATGTAATTTTGTACCTTTAAATTGTAGTGATACGTTTTAAAAAATATACAAATAATTTTAAAGTGATTAGTCCTTATTTTACACAAGGAAAAATATGTGATCACATATATTACTCTATTCCATACAGACATGCATTAATTTGAAAATTTGTGTAACCACAAAAAAATTCTCATTTAAACAAGTTATATAATTAAAAAATTGTTTAAATTGGAAACACCATTGATCCTTGGTTCTCCTTTGTCCAAATGTACACTTTTGAGCTGTTTGGGACATTCCATTTTACCTAAAAATTTCTGCGCATCTTTTTATAAAATTTTGAAAACAATTTAATTTAGAAAAATCTAATCTATTGAAGCTGTTTATTTAATATAAAAAATATCCAAAAATTAAAAAGAATTTCCTAAGCATTATATATATTTTAAATTATTTTAATTATTTTTTTATTATTAACTTTATATTTCAATTGAAGAATATTATTATTTAAAAATGTTAAATTATTTTTACTATTTAAATTATTTGCCGATTTGCTCACAGAACTTTGCTACGCTGAAAAACCTTCACCTGAAAAAAAGAACTGCTACGCTGAAAAACCTTCACCTGAAAAAAAAAAATTCCGCAAAAAAATATCCTCTTGTTGGGGTGTTTCCAATATTTTATCTATTAAAAGTAAAACAACCTATACCAAAAATAGTAAATGTCAAAAACAATCCATGCCATACTTTCTGAATAACAGAAATAGAAAATATAATTATAAAATCAAAAAAATACAGAAAATGTATGAGTCTTTTGCTGTTGAATAAGAAAATAATAAAAAAATGTCACAAAGGTATTATAATTTCTTAATAATATAAATAAATATTTTTTTTGGAAAACAATTTTAATTTTCAAGAAATATTTTTGTGAAAATTATTCAAACCAAAGTTTAACTACACTTTTATACATAAAATTAGGATAAAAAAAATAATATTAATTAAAATTTCCAGTTTCACCAGTAAAAACACGCAAAAATTGTGAAGGAAAATGAAGAAAAATTGAATATGAATTATTAAGAAAGTAGGAAATATTTAAAATGCCTTCAATCCCATTAATTCTCAGCTAATACTGAAAGGATCACGATAAAATTTCATTGACAATCTTAAATTTGTAAAAACCAAAAAAAAACAATCAATTATTCCAAAATTTCAAATTATTATTTCCATTTTTGTTATTCTTCACAACTAGCACCTACCTTTTGGCAAATCGCATTTTTTAACCCAAAACGAACGTCACAATCTGTAAAAGAAAAAAAAACTAAAGTTATACCTGTATTCAATATTGAACAAGAAAAAATTTTAAATTCGTCATTATTAATTTCACGTAAAAATATTGTTTTAGTTTTTGGTCAAATGTCAAATCACCTTTGACATTTGTCTACTTCACGAGTTCAACAGCCTGTTGATTATTGTTATAGATTCTTAAAATATGAGGAATATGATTTTAAATCAGGTATAGTAAAATGTATCAAAATATTTCAGTAGCAAAAAGAAAATTTTAAGTATTAGGTTAATAAATTACTATAAATAAATCAACAAATCTAGGTTACTCAAAAAACCACCTTTTAATTCACACCTTTGTACGTAAAAATAATCAACTCTTATTTAAAATCAGTAGTTTTCAAAAATAAATAAATCTTCCTTAAATAACAAGTACAATAGCAATAAAAATATTGTGAAATAATCAATAATTCATTACCTCAAAAATAATATAAATATGCATAGGTATTCACCGTTCAACACACAACGCACTAATACTAATACAAATCAAATCACTTTGTTGTCTGCATAACTTAAATCAACTTTTTTGGGCAAAAAACACTGGCCGCGATGACAGGTCTAGATATAAACAAACCTACCTACTAGATTGTCATTGGCGCTAGGTGAGTGCGTGATATGGTATTTACTAGTTTGATTTGAATTTGCTGTTTTTTATATTTACAAGCGCTTGAAATTAAATAATATATTTTATACAGGGACAGCTGCGTTATATTTTATTTCAGGATTGATATTTATACAGAGTGAATTTTAAGCACGAAGCTTCTCAATGATCACATTTTCAATAAAAATGTTTGAACAAGGGGTTTTTTGGGATAAGAAATCGACTGCCACAGTCAGTTTTTTAATAAAATCATTATTTCGCCTTTAAATAGTATAAAATTACTCATAACTCGGCTAATTGAAGAGATAGAACGTTCTACTCTTCACTAATAAAATGAGAGTAAATTTTGAGTCAATACTTTCAAGTATTAATGGAATTGACAGAGACAAATAAACTAAAAATGAATAAGGAACAGTGGCAGCACAAGACCTAAGTTTAATGTGGGCATGTGGACAGTGGGTGGACTGCAGCAGCGGTGCTGTCAAGGTCCTATCCATTGGACTTGATGGCTAGAGCCAGACAGAAACGATGGAGGAGTGCGACCAGAGAGATGAAGTACAGGAATGGATGGATGAGGAAATGGAGAGAAGGTGGGATGAGTATGAGGGCACGCTGAAGGGAGCGATTGGGAGCAGGGGAAATTGGGAGGTACGGAAATTCGGGGAGGTGAACTACTTCTTGACGCAGGTGTTCACAGAAACTGGAGTGTGTGCGAGAGATGTGAAGTGGAGGATGATGTGGGACATGTGTTTAAATGTTGGAAGAACGAGGAAGTTTTGAAGAAGTTGGAAAATAAACTGGGAGAGGCGGTGTATTGTTAAAATATGGTGGAGATTATATTGAGGTGCGAGGAGGAATGGATGTAGATAAGTGGCGTAGTAGAGCATGATTAGGAAAAGAGAAAGACTCGACATGGCATGTGAGAGGTAGGATAGAAGGGAGAAGATGACGGAGAGTGTGTAGGGACCCGTCTTGAAGTATGCTAGGGTAGTGATTTCAAGGCGGAAGTTTGAGGTGGGTTTGGTTGGTAGGCATCCCCGTGGGGGGATGAGTTCAACACTGTCTGGGTACTGGTTAAGGACCTATTCGAGCATGAGTTACCCTGAATCTCGGCCCGAAAAAAAAATGTGGGCATGTACATTTCACGAGGCTCTCTTTGTAATTTTTCTTAGATTCTATATCTGCTTCAATAGATTGAACTGCCGAAGCAGAAAGTCTTCCTTGACCCATAGTATTTCCTAAATTCAAATGTCTATGTTAACATTTGGGTAAATTTTTTTTCAAATCGTTCTCTAAGATGTATTAAAGCAAATGTTTCAAGTCTTCAATAGAGTTGAGTAAATTTGGTATAATATTTTGTAACTCTTCATGAATACAAATCCGAAAGTTGGAAATCACTGCTCTCACCTACTTGCAGAACTGTGGGTGAGTTTGACAGCTTTTCGGTTTCTGCTTTTTTTCCTGGGGAAAACCAAAATTTTCAAAATGTTGATTTAAAGACATGCATCTCGATTCCATGTTACATATCACAGAATCAAGCTTGGTATTAAAAAAATCTTTTGGCATGTACTATTGGAATTTGAATACTTTTTCAAATTTATTTTCGGCTGTGAGGCGCTTAGTCCTTTGCACCTCGAGGCCGTGGTCCGTGGCCCACACCGCCCACAACTTCGCCACCTCTGATAAGAAAAGTTTAGTTTGTTTACAACATTATATTTGTGGGAAATAAGTTTTTCTACAACTGCTATGAAAAGTGACGTATTTCTCACAGCTCACTTAATTTCAAACCCAAATAATGCTCATACTGTGACAAATATTATTCCTCGCGGCAATTTGCCCACGCCACAAACATTTATATGGAGAATCAAATGAAATTGACAAAATTTGGTATGCTACTGTCATCTTTAAATACCTACTTAGTTGCCTCAAAACTGTCAGATTATATGAGAAGTTTTTAAATTCGAAAAGGTAGTTTCAAATAACAGAGAATTCAATAAAAGATATGACGTTCTGGGTTTGACCATACAAAATTGTACAAATTCCAACCTCAACTATAATTTTGAATGAAATTATTCAGCTTAGAGATGGGATACTTAAGTGTTATTTTTGTTACAGTAACCATAAATACTTTACTTGTATTCTTTAAATTTGTGCAGTTGTAGAAAAAGTATAGTGTGCAACATGTGGGGAAAGTACTTTTCTCACTCGTGCGAAAAGTTGAATTTGCCCCACTTGTTGCACAATATACTATTATTGCATTTTAAAACAATATTTCTTTGGAAATACTTTTTTTATTTCAATATATTACACTTTCCTTCACCTCTCGTTATTTTTAAGGACGACATCAAACGCCATCTCGACGAATTTAAAAATATCCCTTTTGAAAATAAGAAATAATGTTTATATCCACTCTAGATAAAACCTTATCATTGAAAATGATTAGAGATAATGCAGAAAAAGGAATAAATAATCCACATTCAGATGAATCGGTCGTTAGGGTCTCTCCGAAGTGCCGTCTCTTTTCTTTTTCTCTATCACTCTCTCGGATTTTCACAGCATAAACAGATCGGAAGCGCTCTCAACGAAATCTCGATAATTATGATTCATTTTCGAACCGTACTTCAGGAACATTTTTCGAAATAAATCACTTTAAATCCGGGATTAACGAGAAGACATTATGATCGATGACAGAAAAAGTTTCTTTTCCTTGGTTTCCAACAAACGTGAATAAAAAGCAAATAATTTGGTTATTTTATAAAATACATATATAAACTGGCTAAGCACGTCATATCCTAATTGAATTAATATTATGTCCTGTCAGGTCCTACTGTCCTTTATTTTATCTTTCTATCCAATTGTTATAGAAGGTCGTCCTTCACCTCTTGACACCAAGAGACCGTTGATGATACAGATGATTTTTATATATTTTTTTGTGTGTGTTTTGGAAGCCGATCTGATGCTGGTAGCACTGCAGCCTATTGTCTTATTGTACTCTACTCCCACATTTAGTCCACCCATCCAGTTATCCCCGTACCTTTGAGTAGACGATATAGGTCCCTTGGATGTGTGCTATATATACTTCAGTTTGCTTGGTTCTTGCCAGTCCTTTCTGTGAGGTATTTCTAGTTTAGATTTTTATATTACATTGGTCGAATTCATCACAACGTAGCGCTACCGAAGCGATCATCAATTTTCTGCTGAACGCGTGTTTTGTTAACTGATCAGATTGAGCGATGTGGTATCAGTCGCCATTTTTTCAATCAGAATTAAAATACGCTACATGCTACCGATTGATGATGCATTAACTGTCATTTATGATATATGTTGGAAACATATTATAAATATCTTTGTTTGGAGATATTTTAGTTTGTATTTTAGTGGAAATGAGTGAACAGTTGGAGGTGACCTATTATTTCATTAATTAACTGTATAGTTTGTCAGGAAATTCAACTCTTCGTAGTATGCTCCAAAGTGGGGAGTTCAATTAATTGTAATTGAATCCCATTTTTTAATGGTTAGAAGTAATACTTATTTCATAATTGTCGTATATATGTCGTATACATCAAATAAAATTGGTCGCGTTCATCCCAACAAAGTTGATCAGGTAGCGATTTTTAGAGTGATCCATCAGTTCTTAATTCTGCTGAACGTGCTACTAAAACCATCGACATAATATGTCAAATGTCAATGAATACAACAACAACAACTTAATTTTATTTGATAACTTCGACAATTATGAAATAGGTATTACTTCTAACCATTAAAAAATGGGATTTAACTACAATAAATTGAACTTCCCACTTTGGAGCATACCATGAAAAGTGAAAATTTCCTGACAAACTATACAATTTATTAATGAAATAATAAGTCACCTCCTGCTCTTCACTCATTTTCACTAAAATACAAACTAAAATATCTCCAAACAAAGATATTTATAATATTTTTCCAACATATGTCATAAATGACAGTTAATGCATCATCAATCGGTAGCGTGTAGCGTATTTCAATTCTGATTGAAAAAATGGCGACTGATACCACATCGCTCAATCTGATCAGTTAACAAAACACGCGTTCAGCAGGAAATTGATGATCGCTTCGGTAGCGCTACGTTGTGATGAACGCGACCATGAGTTGTTGTTGTATTCATTGACACTAGACATATTATGTCGATGGTTTTATTAGCACGTTCAGCAGAGTTACGAACTGATGGATCACTCTAAAAATCGCTACCTGATCAACTTTGTTGGGATGAACGCGACCATTGACATTGTTCTACAAAGTCTGTATGACAACCAACTGACTTACAGCATATGACAGAACATACAAGGTTCAACTCCAACTGATCGGTTGCCCTCCAGAACAATATTGCTGACCTGTCAAAGACATGAGTTCTGGAATGGTCTAGGAGTCTTTGGTCTGCTTATTCTTTTTGTGCCGCTGGGACTTCAATCCAATTATGTATGACCCAACCATTTATAATAGCAGAACAAGTGGAGTTTGAAGATGTTTGGTCAAAAAATAAGACAACATTTGTAAATTTACTTTCTCCTCACATGTGTGTCATTCGAAAATCATTTTCATATTCTGCTTTATAGTTGCTATGAGTAAGAAATGGTCGAATAGAACAATTAAACAAACATATTTCCCTTATTTGTATCTTTTTTCCCTAGTCCGACACACAAGAAAGACAATACCATTGGATTTTACCACCACTATACCATATTTTTATGGCGAAATAATCCAATACGGCCTTATGTTAGTATAAAGGGTAATTCGTTTAGACCCGCTTGTGTGGGGTCGATGGATAAATCAGTCTGCACTTCAAGTGTATCAATTATTCAACAGCACATCTGTCAGGGATATGTACCTACAATGTGGCAATAACTATACAATAAGAGAGGAGATCTCTTTCTGTTTTTCGCCTCTACGTACAACAAAATATCATTTTTCATACGCGAAAGCCCCCTAGTTTTCCGGTATAATTCCCGAATTTGCAAAATTTCGTAATAGAAAAAGACCTTATTGCTCGAAGGGTGTGATATTTCCGCTCGATCAAGCAAAATAATTTCTTTTACGGTTTTCCCCCACTTGCAAATACCAGTGGTAAGTTTTTTTTAATACATGAAAAAGAAAAATCGAAAATAGTTCTATTGGTAATACTAAGAGGATGTAGTTAGCCTAGACCAGTTCCTTGCATAAACAAAATATTGCGTTAACATAGCAACAAACAATAACTCATTAGAAGTGTCAGTGTGACGCAAAGAGGTGCGCAGATTTACGAAGATATGCTTATGTCGCTTTTAGGTAATTTTGCTCATGACATTCAATCCAAAACCACTCGCCTGACGGCTCGTGGTTTTGTTAAAAATGTCATTCGCAAATTTGCCAAGCAACAAACTTTCATGACAATCGAAAAATTTTGCCGACAAAATTTTCACTCTCGTGGTATTATACAGGGTGTCTCATTATATTCTGACTGTTTTCAAGAGCTTATATCTTCGAAACGGTTCTAGATAATAAGATGCGGTTTCCACAGTTAGGTTTAAAATTACCGTGAGTTTTGTTGTGACACATTTATATAAATGGCGTACTTCCGGGTTACCCGGTAGAAATGTGGCGTATTTTCAGAATACAGTAGATGTAATTTTTTAAATGGGACACCCTGTATATTTAGCAATTTATTGGAAGACGCATATTTTTACTTTATAACGGTACCTACTTTGAAGTTTAAAATCGGTGCACAGAAAGCGAGGTTAGATAACTTTAACTAGGATACTGTAATGATTTAGATATAAAGTTGGAATATTATTAGCTAAAGTGAACTGTAAAAAACAAATAGAAACATGTTTAAGGGCACTCTAAAACAAATGTTCGATGTGTCTTCCTTCTTGGTCTACATTTGTGGAATCGAACCAAGTTGTCAAATGTCAGCATTTCAAGAGGAATATTTTCCATTACCTGCCGTATGTTATTTTTTAATTCCTCAATAGTAGCAGGCATCGGGTTGTAGACTCTATCTTTCACAAATCCCCATACAAAAAAATCTGGAACAGTCAGGTCTTGAGAATTTGGGGGCCATTCTATTGGACCAGTCCTACCAATTCAATTATTTCCAAATTGTTGGTTAACAGATTCTCTTGCTATGTTGGAATAATGGGGTGGAGCCCCGTCTTGTTGAAAGTGAACATTTTGGTTCAAAATACCATCTTGTTCTAACTGGTTCTAACACAATGTGACGTTCTGCCAATGATCGCAATATTTTTGTGATGTGACATATCAACACCTCCTTGATTATTATTTAATAATAAGATATCTGAATCATTACAGTATCCCAGTTAAAGTTATCTAACTTCGCTTTCTGTGCACTGATTTTAAACTTTGAGGTAGGTACCGATAAAAAGTAAAAATATGCGACTTTCAAGAAATTGCTTAATATACAGGGTGTCCCATTTAAAAAATTACATCTACTGTATTCTGAAAATACGCTACATTTCTAGCGGGTAAACCGGAAGTACGACATTTATATAAATGTGTCACAACAAAACTCACGTTAATTTTAAACCTAACTGTGGAAACCGCATCTTATTATCTAGAACCGTTTGGAAGATATAAGCTCTTGAAAACAGTCAGAATATAATGAGACACCCAGTATATCAAAAGTCATTAAAACGTAAGAAATTTTATCCTGCAGTCTTCCTAGACCTGACACAGGTTTTTCTTTGGATGTGGCACAACAATTTTCCCCTTAAATCTTTTATACAACTGGAGCCTTCAGAGTAAAGCAGGAAGATGCTTATACTCAGTACTTGGAGAAGTCAAAGTTGTAGTACCACAAGGCTGTGTATCACGTCCAGATTGTAGGAACAGATCAGAAACAACATCCCTTTTGTTACGTAACTCACATTATTAAGAGCACTCCTAATTACCATACTATGTAGGGTCTAATAGCAACTACGGACCCGAACAACTTTGCTCTCATAATATAGAAGGTATTACAATAATAATTATCAATGAAAACTGTATAATCCGGCAAAATCCTCTTGCGGAATGTCCGCGAAATGGCTGAAGCTTGTTCGCCGCCTCCTAGATGTGACAAATCGTCACCTGGTGACCCTTTGTGCCGAGTCCTAACCTCAGTTGGTCGCACGAGACTCGTATAAAGCCCGGATAAGCTTTTGCATCTCGAATATAATCATATCAGAGTTCGCCACGCTTTTAATGGCAACATTACCGCTGCCCAGGTCTATTTCTACATTTGAAGTACGACAAGGAGTATAGACAAAAGGGATATAGAGGTTTTGGAAATAAATTTCACTTTCTTTATAGTCGAGTAACAAATTTGTAGGTAGAAGTATTTGAAAATTTAGCTTTTAATATGTATGGAGTGAAAATCCTGCTAGCAACAATAGATGTAGATTATTGTATTTAATCAACGTCTTCATCGATTAAACTTTTAAACTTTACAGCCATTTGCACCGGTCTTGGTTAAGTTGTGGTTAAGTTTTAATTACTAGTTAAATTGAAATGTTCCTTGCACCATGACATTTATTCTTGAGTTAACGCTATAATTAATAGTTAAATCTAATCCACAGATAAGGTAGGGTTCAAGATATATCGGCGGGCGTAATTTCGGCCGGTAATCCCTTGGCCTACCTGCATAAATCAAGGGGTACCATTTATGACAGGGGTAATTTCGGCCGAGGGGTTGATGTTTACGATGAGATTAAAATATTGGTAATTACGCTTAATAGTTTCTGTAAAATATTAATTGTGTATTTATTTGGAAATACCTAATCCTGTGTAGGTACCTGTCGGAAATACTTTTAATTTACTTATCTCTTTATCCTAATAACTATGTTGTACCTACTTAAGATTATTCCTTTAAATGTATAAAATTCACAAATAACAGGTATAAAATTATTATAGCTAGTCAGTATTATAACTTATCTTGAAGCTACTAGTCGATAAAAAGCATAAAATATATTATTTGTATACGATGGCATCAGTTTCATATGTTTCATATGAAAACCCATCGATTAAAAGAACCACAAATGCCTGCGAATCATTCCATTCGCACTTTAATTCTAGTTTTTATTCAAGTCACCCTTCTATATTTATTTTTATAGAAAAATTAAAAGATTGTCAGATCGATGCATATTTAAAAATAAAAAAATTAAATATTCCAGCAAAAATTAAAGACAAACAAGTAAAAAACAAACTAAAATTTATCGAAAACATGGTAAATATTGTTACGCGAGCTGCTGCATTAATGTGCTCAATTAGTGCCCCCAGTGAAATTCCCATATGATACGACTATGGCTCCTCCGCCGTATTTTCAAGAATGATCTGGAAAACGTAACATCTAGAAAAACCCGGCGCATCCACCAAAACTTCGAGTTCGAGAAGTCTCTAGAATAAGTCGTGCGAGTATAAATAGGCGACGAGCATCGCAGCGGAGTTAGTTAGTCAGTTAGTGTTGATACTGAAAGAAAGCAATCGCGCCTCGATAAAGTGTTTATTAAGTGACTCTCATATAAATTATAGTTAGTGTGTGTTTAGTGTGATATATAAATTATTAAATAAGGACTGTATTTGAATATAAATCTGTAAATATAAATTAGAATAAACGTTACAATATGCTTCGATCTGACAATATTTCTAGAATTAATTTCGATAAATCTGTATCACATCAAAACGTTTTTTAAAAATTTATAGTTTACCTAAGTTATAGAAATAAAATGATGTAATAATTTTATTGAAATAAAGAAATATTTTAATATAAAGCATTCTGTTATTTTATTTGATTTGCGGCCGAAAATACCTATGAGATAAGGAAGCAACTTAAAACCTCCGGCCGAATTTACCTACCGGCTTTTAGTACCTGCCCTTTTTCTGGCCGAAATTACATCCGCCCAAGATATATAATTATTAATTAAAGCTATGTCAATATGACAATCAACTGAAGTACTTGGCGAATTTGCGAGATAAATTCCTATTTCAATAAAATATGGTTTTAATGGATTTTGAAGAAGATGAAGATGACCTGGAAATCTTGGAAGATATCAGAGGGAAAATTACTTTTAAGCAAAAACTTTTAGAAAAAGATTTCTTTCTTTTCATTTGTGTAAAATCGTTTTAAAACATCTACAGATCTGTAACTATCTGATTGAGCATTAAACTCCCCCTCAATCTTTGTCCAGGCCTGTTCCTTATCCTTCCAGCTTAACGCACCAGTTTCCTTGCCTTCTATTATGTGCTTGTAGGTACTTTCTTATTAAATTCACTTTCTCACTTGGAAAAAAGAAGGTTATTAATCTTTTCCTCTTTCCGCTCATTTTGAAGACTCCTACCTTTTGTTTGGGTAATTTTACAAATATAAACATCCAAAAGTTGTCATATTTGACACCACTATTACCAACAAAATTGCTGTTTTTCAATTCAATGCAAAACACTTCACTTTTAATCAATGGTTAAAGTTAACCATAAGTTACTAAAGCCAAAAGATAACTGCAACCGGTGCAAACAGCAGTTAGCAATGCGAAATTTTCGTACGCCACTGGACCAACAATAATTACGCTCACACGTCATCATAGTTTCTAGAAATTTAGTGCCAACAAAAAACTCACATTTTGTTGAAACACTTTTATGTTTAATAGGCTTTAGATGGATGGATTTAAATTTAAATTAACTGGATTTATGTAAATATACACCCCACAAAAATTATCGCATCACTTATTATTTTTTAAATATTTTAAATGTGTGGCCTGTTTTTCGAACTTCATTATTATTATCACGAATCAAAACACCAATACGCCTTTGGCAACATTTATTTTGAGAAGTTGAAAAAAACAATTTGAAGATCATCTAGTGCTCTTATTGGTGCCGGATGCTGCTGAATTTACCATACTACATGGTCCCAGACATGCTCTATTTGGTTAAGTTCTGGGCAGGCCAATTCAGGGTGGGTATCTCGACCTCTTCTAAGTACTGCCGAACCACTCTAGCAGCGTGTGGACGAGCATTATCGTGCACTAGCACAAGTTGTCACCGATATGAGGCATATAGGGCACTACATGGGGTTCTAGGATATTGGTTATATACCTGTCAGCATTTAGTCTTCCATCATTCACTGGTACTAACTCCGTGCGACCCTCGAAAGAAGTTCCTCCCCAAACCATGATAGAGCCACTACCAAACCTTTCAGTTTGACAAAAATTAACCTGATCGTGCCGTTCACCACGTCGCCTATATACAGACAAAATCTTGATTCATCTGTGAATAAAATATTGGACCAATCTTGAATATTCCAATTTGCGTGTTCTCGAGCAAACTCCAATCTTGCTACTCGATGTTCTCTGGTAAGACGTGGACCTCTAGCTGGCACTCTGGTTCTCTCAGCCTATTACGAACTGTTTGTAGGCTTATTCGGACATTACGAGCAGCCAACAGATCTGTTTGCAGCCTTCGAGCGGTGTTATGCCTAATTCTTAACTCCGTTAACCTCAACGATTATCTATTACCGAAATTACCCTTCCGCGGCCTTCTCCGGGTCTTCTGGTTAGCTGCCCTGTTTCTTGGTAGCGAATAACAACTCTGGATATGATGCTTTGTTGAACTCCGATTACCCCGGCGACGTATCTTTGACTGCGGCCATCTTGTATGAGCGCGATGATTCTAGCGGCTTCTTCATTCGTCACATGTCTTGTTAAACGTTGAGGCACATCCATTATTAACAAAATAAATTCAGATTTTCACTATACAATAACACAATTTACTTAGAAAGTTTTCGATCTCCAAGACAAATGATTTACTCGAGCATTTTCGCTTCCAAAAAAATTTGTAAGAAATTGTGATCATTTTTTGCCCATGATAAGAGACCATTACTATCTATTAAGTTGATACATATACAGATTGTCCCAAAAAACTGAAATTGAGTATTAAAAATATCCTGAAATACCAGTGATGCGATAATTT
>CAJUYI010004927.1:0-17020 GCA_910591695.1 Galerucella pusilla
AAACACCCTGAATATAGCTTATCAAATATAAAATGCAATGAATTCTATTCATTCTTGTATTCACAAATTTTAATTACATTCAATTAATTCAATTATTTTCTGATGGTCTCAAAAAACCCAATGATTTAATTGTTTCCGTTTCAGAAATTCCAACAAGCAGGTTAATAAAAATAGGATTTTTGGTGATTGGCAAGATGTTGTAGCTACATATGAAATTGACAAAGAAACTGGAACAAAATTAAACAAGGGCATGTTAATGAAAAATATATGAGAAAAATGAAAGTGTAGGTAGCTGCCAAGGTGTTCAGTATCAAATTTGCATCATTAATGCATATATCTATGTCTCAGGTAGCGGTCGCCATTTTAAACACGTTGATAAGGTATCGGTGAGCATAGGAGAGGTGTTATTTTAAATTTTGAGAGTGCAGTTGAACTTTCTTGAAGATGGAAAATGTTTGCTTGGAAAA
The DNA here is from genome assembly GCA_910591695.1 of Galerucella pusilla. Lineage (NCBI taxonomy): Eukaryota > Metazoa > Arthropoda > Insecta > Coleoptera > Chrysomelidae > Galerucella > Galerucella pusilla. Next base: position 468 of record CAJUYI010004927.1, read on the forward strand.
TTATTGAAAAATCATGATAGAATGGTAGAACAATACCAGGAAGGAAATTAATTGGCTCTTTATAAATTCATAAAGTATTATTTATCAATTATTACAAATTGAATTCGAAAGTAGGTAACCCTGGGTTAATACAGAATATATACCTACTTATATACAGTGCTATTCAAAAGTCCTTTCCCCCCTCGTATCTTTTGAACGGCTGCACTTGCATGTGCCACTCTGGCCAATAATTTTAAATAGGACCTTATGGCAAGTGATATCTCGTTAGAAAGGCATTGACATTGGCTACATAGTCATATTAATTTTGTTTGGGCTTAAACTAATTTTGACGGATAAATTAAATAAATTCCAAAATTATTGAAATTATTCTTTTAAATTTAATTAAGTAATTAAATATCAACTATTGAGGCAAAAAGTACTTTCGTCACTAAAACAAATTGTTTTTGTGTAATGTGGGTTTTGACTAATATTATTTATCATACATTCACAGAATTCGAGTCTTCTGTCGGGGTCCTCATCCGAAAGGTGGTGCACCATTTTTAACTTGTATGTATAAAATTTATTTTTAGCCAACACTCTCTGTACTGTACTTTTACTTACTTCACAGATAGACGCAACTTTAGTTGAAAAGGAAGTAGAGTTTACTACCATTTCAGCAACTATATCAATCTTTTTATCATCACTAAATGTTGGTCGACCAGATCGTTTGGCATCTTGAACACTACCTGTTGCTTCAAACTTGTGAAGAAGCTCCCTCAAATAAGTTCTTGAGATAGGGCGATCTGGGTATCTCTCATTAAATAAACGTTACGCTTCATGGAGATTCTTTCTAGATTCACCAATTATTAAGATAGCTGCTACTTTGTCGGCTTGAGTACATACCATTTTGCAAAGCAAAGCAACAAATACTATTGAATTAAAAACGTCAACGCGGACTGAAAAATCTTTTTTTTTTGAGTAGTTGGGTGGCTTTGGCAGAGACCAATTAGCCAGATTAATTTGACGAGTTATTTAACAAAGTTATCTTCAATATTTAAATGTTAAATAATAATTTTAGTATTTATTTAATTTATCCGTAAAAATTAGTTTAAACCCAAACAAAATTAATATGGCTATGTAGCCAATGTCAATGCCTTTCAAACGAGATATCACTTGCCATAAGGTCCTATTTAAAATTATTGACCAGAGTGGCACTGTGACGTCATCTATTACTATTACGTCACCTATTACCATTCGTAGAGAAGTTTACAACACTTTATTTCCATCCTCCACATTTAATTAATGTAAGTGTAGCCGTTCAACTAAACTTCTAAAACCACTTAACTTCTCCCAAGCCCTAAATATGAGGTAGAAATACCTCACAGAAAGGACTGGCAAGACCCAAGCAGACTGAAATTTCCCCGAGGAGAGACCTGGTACACAGACAGGGGAAGGAACAGGAGCAGGAGTGTACAGTGAAAAGAGAAACACAAAAGGCTCTTTCTCACTAGGCAAACATACCTCTGTATTTCAGGCATCCTAGAATGTTTCAGAATTAACAAATATAGGACTGACACTCATAGGATAAACATACTAACTGATAGCCAGGCAGTCCTTGCGGCTTTAAATAGCCGCAAGGTAACATCCAGACTAGTAGAAGAATGCCAGAAAGAACTAAATGAACTAGCAGACCACATTAAAGTAAGATTGGTGTGGGTGCCGGGACATAGTGGTGTTTCTGGAAATGAACAAGCTGATGAACTCGCAAAAAAAGGTTCAGCAACAGCATATGTTGGACCAGAACCAGCTCTTGGGACCACAAAAAAGGTAGTCCGAGCGCAAATACAAAAATGGGTACAAAGCCAACATAGACTTCATTGGAGGAACACTCCGAAACAGGTACACAGCAAAACCTTCATAGGTGACACATGTGCAAAACGGGCCAAAGAACTACTGAATATCAGCAGGAATAAGCTAAGAATTATTACAGGTTATCTAATGGGTCATACCCCGTTAAAAGATCACCTGCATAAAATAGGGTTATATAACGGGGACCTCAGCTGCAGACTATGTGGCATGGAGATCGAGACCGTGACCCATATCTTGTCTGACTGTGAGGCACTGCACTCGAGGAGACGAGCAATCTTCGGAGAGGCCAATGTGCCACCTGAAGTATATGGCACACATCCAATGGACCTATACCGTCTACTCGAAGGTACGGGGATAACTGGATGGGTGGACTAAATATGGGAGCAGAGTACAATAAGCCAATAGGCTGCAGTGCTCCCGGCATCTGAACGGCTCCCAAGATGGAAAAAAAAGCCGTTCAAAAGATACGAGGGGGGGAGGGAACTTTTGAATAGCACTGTATATAGGAGACGATTTATGTGGGGATGTGGCAAGAAAATACCAGAGAGTACTCTTTTTAAAATGTGATCCAAGCTTTCGAATATAACATATTCATTCTCAAGGACTGAAAATTATTAAGATATATGGTCAAATTATAAAATAAATTAATGTAATTTACTCACATTATTTAAGTGAGAATGTCGGTATAATTGTAAAATATATAAAAAAAAATTGACATAAAAGTTCATTATAAAATAAACTCAAAAAACAGTATGACATTCAACAAAAAATGTTACAGAAGATGTGAACGCTCCGTATATTTGTTCTTTTTGTAATATGCTGTTCATTGTTGTTTATCTTGACAAGTATTGTCAAATTATTATTATTAGTTGTCAATATAATCTTTAGAGTTTTCAACCTGACTTTTCCTGCATTTTATATTAAAATAGTCTAAGAATCCTACCAGACACCTCTCTGACCATTTCTCCGATACAAAGTGGTCCTTCGCCTAAGAACTTCCCTAGGAACAACAGTTTTCACTGGAATAATGAATTCTCAAACCAAAATTTTAAAAGATGTACCAGGTATGGAGACGGAAGTGAAGAAACTTGATAAAAGCCTCCAAATATCCTTTTTTTCGGCGCTGTATGGTAAGACTAGTACATGTAGTTCACTAAAAAGGAGCATACTTTCCTTCTCTGGTTTTACTTTCCACGAAAATACCGACGATTATGATAAACACGTAGAATTTGTTAGAAAATCTTTAAGTCCACTACATTTACAAAGTTTATGTTGTCTTTTTGGAACCAAACCAAATGAAGATCTGTCTGCCAAGCATCTTGCTAAATATTTGATCAATAAAATTTTTGAATTATTTAAAAATGACAAACAAAATGTCCAAAATATTCAAAATTATGATAACAATACTCTCCAAATACCTTCAAATTCTCAAAACTCACATATTTCAAGAGCATCTAGCGTAAAATCTGAACCAAGTACACGGAAATTTAGTAAAAAAACTAAACTGCTAGAAATACAGTCGGAGATAGATAAAATTCAAGACAATATTTTTAAAATGCAAGAGGATATAGTTAATTTAGAGAGCGAAATAGATAACGAAACAAATTTAAATCCAGAAATAATAGAACAAAATAAAAAAGACAAAACAAGAATTGAAAAACTTTTAAAAATTTTCGAAAACCGTTTAGTTACAAAAACAAACCGGCTTGAAAAATATGAGGAGTTTTTCGAGAATTCTTCAGATTCTGTAGATGAAAGCCAATCCGAAGATGACCTTCAAAGCGTTGACTTATCTACTCAGAATGTCACAAATTTTCAAAATGTTCAAAACTGGACCAAATCAAACAATGAATACGAACAAAAAGTAGACAATTTGTCGAAATCAATCAACAATATGCTAGTCAGGCAAACAGTTGGTAGTCAGTTACAAAACTTTGACGGAACCTCATGTTTAAAATGGCCAGTTTTCTTTTCACAATATAATTTGTCCACTAAAGTATGTTCGTTTTCACCAGAAGAAAATGTTTTACGCCTAAACAACTGTCTTTGCGGAGAAGCTAGAGAAACAGTAAAAATGCTTTTAATAACAGCAAAAACACCAGATGATATCTTGGATATACTGCAGAAAAAGTACGGTCGAAAAGAGCTTATAATGGAAGAGCTTTTGTCAGAAGTTCAAAAAATTCCATACGTAGCAAATCTTGACGTATTTTTGCAATTTAGTAATGCTGTTCGAAATATTGCTATTGTAACACAAGATGGCATGTCAAACTTTGTAAATCAACGAAGTATTCTAGGAAAGTTGGTCAATAAACTTCCGCCACATTTACTTACGCAGTGGGGAAGCTATCTAGTAGAAAAAGGAATAGAAAGAAACGAAGAGACGCTCCAAAATTTTTCCCTTTGGGCTGAAAAAATGTCTGATGCAGTTTCTAGAATATCTTTCATGCCGAAATCTACAGAAACAAGCGACATCCAACAAGGTTCTAGTACAAGAAGTTTTACAAAAAAGTCACCACCACAACCACAACTAGAAACTGTTATAAAACAGTGCAAGATTTGTAAAAAACCAGAGTTTCATCCACCAGAGAGATGTACAGAATTCCAAAGTGCAGATGCCCGGCAACGTTGGAAAATTGTTCAAAAACTTAATCTCTGTTTCTGTTGCCTTAGAGGTCACTCAGGAAAATGCAAGAAAAGAGAACAATGTGGCATTAATCAATGCGTGAAATATCACCACAAATTACTCCACAAAGAAGCTTTTCAGGCTCAAGAACCGAGGTTTAACATTGAGAATATTCACAACGCGAAGGCAGATGACACAAAATGCACGCTTTTAAAACTTGTACCAGTAAAAATTAAAAGTCCAAATGGAATTTTCTGTATAACCGCCCTTCTAGATGAAGGTAGTACCGCAACACTTGTAGAATCTTCGTTTGCTAAAGAGATTGGATTATCTGGTCCTGTCAAACCACTGTGTTGCAAATGGACTGGAGAGATTTCCCGTTTTGAGGCCAATTCTCAAGAAATCGAAACTGTTATTGCTGCAAAAAATAGTCCTGTTTTTCATGAACTGAAGCACATACGAACGGTATCGAATCTAAATCTCCCTGAACCTAAACATGATCTTCAACTTTTGTCCGAAAAATACCCCTCATTAAAACAATACATTGCTGATTTACAAGAACTTAGCAAACCATTGCTGCTTATTGGTCAGAACAATATTGACTTAATTGTTTCACGGCAAATAATCCACCCTCATCCATCATATCCAATGGTGTCGAAAACAAAAATAGGATGGACCCTACATGGTACCTGTGACTTACAAGACAATAACCATAAGCATGCAGAAATTGCAGTTCTATGCTGCGAAAAAGCAGATGACAAGTTGGACGAAATTGTAAGAAGTTACATGAATTTAGAAAAAGTAGGAATTATTCAACCAGTTTTCGACCGTAAAAAGACAAAAGATGATCAGCGAGCTCTATCTATAGTGGAAAATTCAATAAAATTATGTGGTACTCAATACAAAATTAAACTTCCTTGGAAAGAAGATAACCCAAAATATCCCGAATCTAAATCGATGGCAATGCAAAGATTGTTATGTCTCGAAAGACGCTTGTCAAAAGACAAAAAGATACGCGATCGATACTGCGAAGAAGTACAAAAACTCTTTGACAAAAACTACGCAGTGCCATTAAAAAATGATGAGATTAAAAAAGTTAATTGGTTTTTACCACATTTTCCGGTACTGAATCCAAATAAACCTAATAAAGTAAGGTTAGTCTGGGATGCTGCTAGTAAAAGCCATGGTTCTTCATTAAACGATTTGCTACTCACTGGTCCTGATATGCTGAAATCACTCTTTCGAGTCCTGCTAACTTTTCGTCTAGAAAAAATTGCATTTGTAGGAGACATAAAGGAAATGTTCAATCAAGTCCTTATAGACGAAGAAGATACATTCAGCCAATGCTTCTTATGGAGAAATGCAAACAAAAATGTACCTCCAAAAGTTTATAAAATGAACGTTTTGTTATTCGGCACTACCTGTTCACCATTTATAGCACAATTTGCGAAAAATTACAATGCAGAAGCACATAGGATTCAGTATCCAGTAGCCGCAGACGCAATAATCAAGAAGCATTACGTCGATGATTATCTCGATAACACAGAAACAACAGAAAGTGCTATTAAACTGATAAACGAAGTTATAGAAGTCCACGCAAAAGGAGGGTTCATGATCCGAAACTTTATTTCAAATTCCGAAGAAGTGCTGAAAGGGATTCCAGCTAGTCATGTTGCTGAAGGCCGAATCTCCCAATTAGATCAAAGCAATTCTGAAGACAGAGTCCTAGGTTTGCTATGGAAATCGAAAGAAGACTGTTTCACTTTTAACCTAAAATTTGACAAGATACCGAAAAATATTCTAAATGGCACTGAAATTCCAACCAAACGACAAGTCCTAAAAATTGCAATGTCCCTGTACGATCCACTAGGTTTTCTGTCACCTGTCACAATCAAAAGTCGCATTATTTTGCAAAATATATGGCGCTCAGGCATTGGATGGGATGATTCTATCACTGACAAAATGCTAAAAGATTGGACTGCCTGGTTAAAAGAATTGGAATCTGTTAAAGAAATCAAAATACCAAGATGCTTTAACCCGAGACATAAAGAAGCAAGCAGAATAGAACTCCACACCTTTTCAGACAGTAGCGAAGAAGCATACTCAGCAGTAGTTTTTTTACGTCTAGTCTTCAATGACGACATTTCAGTATCCTTGATCGCCTCCAAAGCAAGAGTTACCCCGTTAAAAACTCTGACAGTCCCCAAGCTAGAGTTAACCGCTGCTCTTATGGGGGTTAGACTATGCGAAGAAATCATGAAATCTCTTGAAACACTCAAAATTCACAGAAAATATTTCTGGTGTGACTCGAAAACTGTACTTCAATGGCTACGCACAGAAAAGAAGTTGCAAACATACGTTGCAGCAAGAGTTGGTGAGATTCTGGAGTTTACCGATGTCAAAGAGTGGAGATGGGTTCCGTCATCTGAAAATGTAGCCGATGACTGCACACGCGGTACCACTAAAACTAAATTTGAAAATTCTTCAAGATGGTTTAGCGGTCCAAAATTCCTATATTTGAACGAAAAAGAATTCCCTGTTGAAAGATCAATGCAATCCGAAGATGCTCTATGTTTCGAAGAAATTTCTCTAGTTTTGGATGAACCTAAAGAAGAAAGTTTACCAGAAATTAAAACTCACTACACCTGGATAAAAATATTGAGAATTACAGGAAGAATTTTACAGTTTATTCAAATATCAAGAAAAAACAAAAATAAAGACACAACGTTTTTAACCTCTGAAGAACTACGATGGGCTGAGAAACAATGGTGGAGATCAGTACAACAAGAATATTTTATGACAGACATACAAAACACACAAAATAACAAACCAAACCGTAATGGCAGACTGCCGAGATTGCCACTTATTTTGGACAACGACAAAATACTTAGAATACGAAGTAGAATTCAAAATAAGAATGAAACAACAGTCGTTGAAAAAGAACCTATTGTTCTTGATGGTAAACACCCATATGTACAGAAAATGATTATTCACATTCACAAAATGTTTGGTCATCAAGGTCTAGAAACGGTTCTTAACGAATTACGACGAAAGTTTAACATTCCGAAATTACGACAATACGTGAAGAATATTATTAAAAAATGCTCAGACTGCAGAAGAAAGTTTGCTAAGCCGATGCAACCTCAAATAGGACTTTTACCAAAGGAACGATTACTTTACCAGGAAAAACCTTTCACGTCCACTGGTTTGGATTTTTTTGGTCCATTTTTCGTTAAAATTGGTCGTCGAACAGAAAAAAGATATGGCGCGATATTCACATGTTTAACAATGCGTGCGATTCATGTTGAGATTGCTCACAGCCTAAGTTCAGATTCATGCATTATGGCAATTCGTCGATTTTTGTCCAGAAGAGGTGAAGTAAAAGTTATATGGTCCGACAATGGGACAAACTTTCACGGTGCAAACAGAGAGTTACTTGAGGCTTTTGAAGAATTCGAGCTGCAGACTGTTATTAATGAAGTAACCAATCGAGGTATCCTCTGGAAGTTTAATCCGCCCTTAGCTCCGTTTATGGGAGGAATCTGGGAGCGCCTAATTGGGTGCTTCAAGAGAGCACTATCAGCCATTCTCAAAGATCGACATCCCACCGAAGAAGTTCTCCAAACCGTATTCGCTGAAGCAGAGTTTATAATGAATAGCAGACCACTCACACCGGTATCAGAACACTTTGAAGACAATCCAAGTATTACTCCCAACGATATACTCATAGGCAGATCCACAAATATTAATGTTCCAGGAGTATTTAATGATGGCGATTTGCATGCGAGAAAACACTGGAGAGTATCACAGATTTTAATCGATCAATTTTGGAAACGATGGTTGCGCGAATACCTACCCACTTTGATACCATCAAAAACATGGAGTACATCTGAACCAAATTTGAACAAAGGTGATTTGGTAGTTATAAACGACAGCAATTTACCACGAAACGATTGGCCAATGGGAATTGTCAAAGAGACATATAAAGGAAAAGACGATGTTGTACGAGTTGCTGACGTTCGCACTGCTCATGGAACCTATAAAAGACCAGTCCGAAAGTTGTACAAAATTCAAGATTGTATTGAAAAATAGCTTTTCAATACGAAGGGGTAGAATGTTACAGAAGATGTGAACGCTCCGTATATTTGTTCTTTTTGTAACATGCTGTTCATTGTTGTTTATCTTGACAAGTATTGTCAAATTATTATTATTAGTTGTCAATATAATCTTTAGAGTTTTCAACCTGACTTTTCCTGCATTTTATATTAAAATAGTCTAAGAATCCTACCAGACACCTCTCTGACCATTTCTCCGATACAAAAAATGTTTTAATTTTTATTTCTGATATTGAGGTTTATTCGAATGAAGTTAATTTTGATTGGAATTTAAATTTTTAAAAAACTCAGCTAGCTTTTACTGCTTTTCTTTTTCATATAATTGCTCATAACCTCTCTCGCGTATGTCCTGCCCGCTTCGTCTCTAATAAACGCATGTTGATTGTATAATTAGTTAAAAGTTTGCTTATATTGCTGTTTTTCCTTGTAAATACCAGGGTATTGTTGCTTGCTACGCAGGATAGTTTTTGTAATGTCTTCTTTTTTTTTTCTTGTCCAGCTACCGACCCTGTAAATATTTGTGAAGGTAATAGATTGTAATTTAACCGGACCTTTGTGTTTTACTGACCTACTATTGATTTGAAAACTTCTTTTTTTAGAATAGTAATTTAAAAGCACGAATTTAGCTTTTCTGTAGAGTAAGCAAGGAGACTAAATTTTATATAAGGACCAGCGCGGACATTTTCTGGAAATGAACCTTCCGAATCAGATATAACTAGACCCCTGCAACTGATCGTACCTCCATCTGAGGTTACCTGGAACTCTTGACGTTTGAAGTCAAGGGGTCGTGGAGTTAACCACGCTGAAAAGCTGGCGCCCGAGCATTGAATAAAGATTTTGCATCAAAGAGACGTGCTCAGTCGGTAAAAACCGAGCTTGGGAGAGAAAGAAGAACGTCACCAATGTGTGAAAAATGTTCCTCCCAAATTTCAAAATAATTGCAACATCTAACACAAATCTGGCCAGGTCCGTGAATTTGTCTAATTTCTTATTGCGTTTGGAATGTGAATGTAGTGATACTGAAATGGTTTCTATTTTAATCTAAATCATTAAATTTTGTTGGCTGGTCAACGTTAAGACGACCATCTTTATTTGGATATCATCAACAACTTGGATAACTTGGAGATCTAAATGTCTGAATGATCACACAGTGTGAATGTATCGGAGATAATTTTTGCTATTAAGTGTAAGTATTGATTATTAAATGGAAGTAGTTTTCCTATAGATGCTTCAGAAATGATAACTTTGAATCTAAATAAAATCCGAATTATTTATAGAAAAACTTTTTCAGTCTGTTTATTTGAAGAAGAATTCTACAAAATGCTGCTGAAAATCATGGAGAAAAAAAGTTCCGCTAGATCTAAATGATCAAAATAAAGAGATCACTCAACTTAGCTGAATTGAAATTGTAATCGGTTTGAAATGGAGACAGGTGGACTTAAGCAAAGTTTTCTAAACTTCTCTAGCTCTACACTTATTGTTTTTCGAAAGAATGAGGTAGATTTCAAGAATGATTGGAAGTGGGGCAATATGAGAAAGGTGGTTATTATATTCAAAGGAAGTGTTTTAATTAATAATTATTAGTCACGGAACAATCATCATTGCTTGAGGCATTAACTTGACATTTAAAAGTTAATTGATGGTTGTCTCCATTTCATCGAACTTTTAAAAATAATTGACCGGAGCATCTTGCAAAGGTGGTTAATGTTGTGAAGTTTCTCGAAACGCCATGTGAATTTAGAAATCATTTTATCAACTGCTTCATACATATTAATTTTACAACTTTGTTTTATGGGAGACAGAAATAACAATTCGGAATAAATCTCAACAAAATATATTTTAATTATTTGCTATAAAAAAATTGATGTGTGTAAACATATGTTTTGGTAATTTGCAGGGGCTGTAGAAATAAAACAGCATTGGCAATTAACAATACTTTTCTTATTTATTTAGTGGGAATTGCATGGGATCAAGCTTTTTATTCTATATGGAAATTTCGAACAGTTTCTTTATCCAAGTCGAATTTTACAGTTTTAACCAGATATTTGTGATTTCCCTTTAAATTTTGGAAATTTGTAACGTTGACGATCATCATGATATTATTATTCTGGCAAGTGATTAATTGTGTCTGTACGTATTTCTTGGGCAGGGATTTGAGAAAAAATATAATTTTTTTGATCAAATTCTAGCTGTAATATATTAGAAGGGCTTTCACGTTTTTCTGACCGTATTTACCTCCGTTAGTACTTCTGCAAGCCCAAGGTTGAACTCTGAAAGGGGTAAATACAGGTTATTGTCATTTATGGGTCTTCTCCAAAGTAACCAGCCATTGACAGCTAACAAATCAAGAAAATAAAAAAATATTCCCATGTAAAATTTTTTCGATCCCTTCTCTATTTTGTGGTACGGTCCAGTTGGGCGCCTGGACATTTGGGCGCCAGACTTGAATGGTTTATATTGTTGAATGAATGAATATTGTTGAAATTCCCTACAAAAAACTGCAAAAAATCAAGTTTTTTTAATACTAAACTGCTTGTAACTTTCGAGAATATTTGAAACCTTTTAACGCAGTTATTTACTGAAATTTCACAGAACAGACCGTTTAACATTTTGGCAGTTTATTTTTCAAATGTCATAGTCGTACAGGATCCCTGGTACACTTTCCATCATTTATTACTAACAAGCTGATTTTTCGTGAGTAGCTTCCTTTTGACTAGACGCCCAACTGTTGATTTGACGAAGTTTAAAAATTTATCAGTAACTGAATTTTTTTTTTGTTAATTATCGAGATAACTATCTAACAGCTATTTGCACCGGTCTAAGTTAAGTTGTGGTTAAGTTTTGATTACTAGTTAAATTAAAATGTTCCTTGCACCATGACATTTATTCTTGAGTTAACGCTATAATTAATAGTTAAATCTAATCCACAGATAACGTAGGGTTTAAGATATATAATTAAAGTTATGTCAATATGACAATTAACTGAAGTACTTGGCGAATTTGCGAGATAAATTCGTATTTCAATAAAATATGGATTTAATGGATTTTGAAGAAGATGAAGATGACCTGGAAATATTGGAAGATATCAGAGGGAAAATTACTTTTAAGCAACAACCTTTAGAAAAAGATTTTTCTTTTTATTTGTGTAAAATCCTTTTAAAACATCTACAGATCTGTAACTATCTGATTGAGCATTAAACTCCCCCTCAATCTTTGTCCAGGCCTGTCCCTTATCCTTCCAGCTTAACGCACCAGTTTCCATGCATTCTTTTATGTGCTTGTAGGTACTTTCTTATTAAATTCAAGCACATTATTTTCTCACTTGGAAAAAAGAAGGTTGTTGATATTTTCCTCTTTCCGCTCATTTTGAAAACTCCTACCTTTTGTTTGGGTAATTTCACAAATATAAATATCCAATAGTTGTCATATTTGACACCACTATTACCAACAAAATTGCTGTCTTTCAAATTATTCCTAAATGACAAGATACCAACTTGCACCTAACAAATAATTTACTAACCAGTACCTTAACCACAAATGGTGCAAAACACTTCACTTTTAATCAATGGTTAAAAATAATCATGAGTTACTAAAGCCAAAAGATAACTGCAACCGGTGCAAACAGCAGTAAATAACGGGGGAAATATTTGTCCTACAAAATATAAGGTTTTGTTAAAGAGTCCCTCCTCTCCAACATGTATCATAAACAAGGTCATGAAAAATAATTACCAACCAGCTGATTTTTTTTATTGGTTAGCTAACATTTGCAAAGTTTACCACCCACAAATCCTACAAATTGCGTGGTATGTCATTTTGGTCGTACGCTCAAAAGTTGTACTAATACTTAACGGAAAATAATTACTATCAAGCTAAATGTTCGAGAATAACTTCGTTTCAATGAGACGCCCAACAAATTCTTGTAAGAAAATTCTTGTATGTGGTTTATAACTAAGATAATAGAGATGAAATATGTTGATTTGATGAATTCAAAAAATTTATTACTAACCGAATTTTTTTTGTTAATTATCGAGATAATTATCTAAATAACGAGAAAAAATATTTGTCCTACAAAATATAAGGTTTTATTAGAGAGTCCCTCTCTCCAACATGTATCATAAATAAGGTCATGATGAAAATGGATTAATACATTGACTTGACATTTGGCAGGTTTTTTAAAATATAAAAGGGCATATTTTGATGGAAAACATTTTTCAACTCTTGATCCAGTGGTGTACTTTTAGAAGAATATGAATGCGCAAAATTACATTGAAATATTTTGAACCTGGCCATTCATTTATGGCGGCGGATTCGGTTCATGGACGTATAAGTTCTGAGATGAGAAAGCACTCGAATATATATGATTTCGAACAACTACTCAAAATTATTGAGCAATCTTCTGAAAAACTAAATGCTTGGCCCTTAATTTTTTTTTGTTCTGTTTGAAGATGGTTAGAGGCAGAGGAAAAATAACAACATACCCCTTCTAGAAAATATGGAAGATTGTGGAATTTCATAAATTCTTTAATGAAATCTGAGGGAGGCATTTTCATGTCTTTATCCAAAAGATTTTTATTTGAGCGGTTGCTGGTACCATCTAAAAGTATTATTTTTGTGTAGTCCTTAAATTTGGTAAATATTAAATCCAGAATTTGTACTAATTTAAATGATTTAATATAGGAATAGATTTTGTCTTTGTTTTTTTGTCATTGTTTTTCAATCACACACCACGTCTATAGGCCTTCACCCAACATTCGCGTTTTGGCCACCAATATTTATTGAAATGATTGATGTATTAGAGGAATAATTTTTCATTTTTTACAGCTATAGCATATTTGGCTGTCTTCTCCTCCAAACTGTTTGCATATAGAATGTTTTGAAAATCTCTATAAATACTTATTTGCTCATCTCTGGGAATACTATTTTTTGATTTAGAGAGTCATCTAAATAATGCCTGCAAACATGAAATATGCCTAGCATTCTTTTTGACCCGTGCCAAGTATCGCCAATGGTTTTTTGTTCAGATTGAGAATCGTCCATCATGAAAACTGCTGGACCTTCCTTATGCCCCACAAAAGTAGATTCTCCTACAAGTTCCTTGATTATGTTGAAGTCAGATTTGATGGCATCTACCTACACATTTAGATGTAATTATGAGCACTAGTGGTAAAGCTCCACATTCAATGTGTGTCAACATATCAAAAATCCATCCCTATTCATGGTTCCCGAAGAATTAAAAAACACAATTTCAGAAGCAACTTCCATATATTTATGAATTCTCTTCATAATAGGAGTACAAACGCTTAAAAAAAGTCTGTAAAAACCTTGAATAATATTTACTCAATGTATTTGCTTATTGAACCTACCCAACATAATCATCTTTTTTCCCAATAAACCCATTTTTGCACATTGGTCTTTTTGCTTAGCATTGTATAGTGTGAGTTTATTTTCTACAAATGCTTTTGTATCATCAAAATTTGTACACCTGTTACCTTTTATTACGTAATTATTAACATTATTACGATGTATTACCTAATATTACGTGTTATCACCATCTACTACGAGTTATTACTGAAAAAGAAGAAACATATGGAAAAATACTTTATTTGTATACCATCGGTATTACAAAATCATACTAAACTTAAATAGGCACCAAAGCAAAAAGATCATTTTTCATCGAACTCCTTGCATTACCCAAGCTTAGTGTCATTATTGACCTAACTTTGCAAGTAATTCAAAGAAAGAATGAACTATGACCTACCGAGACCTGAAATCTCTTTTGATTGACTCATATTTTGCTTTAATTTTCATTGAATCCTTTTTTACGGTAAATGGCTCATTGCCTTCTAATTGAATGGGCCCATGAAAAATAAACTCTTTTTTTATTTGTTGAATGTCTCCCCTTTTTGGCCAGACAAACTTATTTAGGAAGGAAAACTTTTAATAAAGTAACTAGAGATTCATGAAATTAATATTCAATGAATAAATGCAATATATTAACATAATGTGAACAATTAAAAATATTAATAATAAACAACCTAAACTAAACTAAACAATTATAGTAAACCTAAATTAACTAGAAAATAACAGTAAACCTAACCTTTACTAAAAAATAATATTACTGAAAATAGAATAAACTTACGATTACATTCAAATTTATTATTTGATATTATTCTTTGTTATAGATTTTTTCCTGAGAATGACGAGAATGTCTACTTATAATTTCAGATTTTTCATGAGCTGTGCATGTTGATGTGACATATGCTTCATGAGCAACTCATGTTCCTGTTGCAATCTTTCACTTTACAGTTTCCGAAACACTTGCATGTCTTGAAAGGATGAAATCCTGAGCTGGATGTACATTGCCATAGTGATACCAATCATCATTTATGGAGCCATTGCATGGAGTAGTAAAACTAGCCCATTTACGACGAGAAAAAACCTCTCCAAAATTCAAAGACTAGCCTGTATATGCATCACAGGAGCAATGAGAACATGCCTAACGGCAGCCATAGAAGTGATTCTCAACGTCACCCCTCTACATATGGTGGTGAAAAGTGTTGCATAACGAACAGGATACAGACTTAGTAGACAGGGAATCATTGAAAAAAACCATCTCCTCACTTCTTAGCAATCAGACAACCTGGGACATGCCACAAGACGGTATGATGAAAAAGTATAACTTTTCAAAGGAATTCGTTACGGAATTAAGCAACAAGAGGGAATGGAATCCAAATACCATTACCAGACTTTGAAGGAATGTTATTTAATGATACACAGTCAGCTCAAAAGCAATAGAAGGAAATGGGATAGGAGTGTTCGGGCCAGGAACCAAGCGCTATTAAAGCTTGGGAAAAACCCCAAGTATCTTCCAAGCTGAAATACATATATATACATAGTAGGTATGAAGGAAAATAATGTGAAACTAGTTTTATCTTGACAATATGTATTAAGGATCTATGAATTTTATAGCATGCACTGATTTCCAATTTGAGAAGTTTCAATAACTTTGACCACAAAATAAATTTCTTTCCCTCTACATCCTTCCGCTATCTCAACTAACTTCCCTAACTCTCTGCTTCAGATTCTGCACAAGTTCTGACGAAACTATCTCTATATCAAGGTGAATTCTTTATATTATATTTTCCTCTTAATGATTTGAAATAGACAACATTTTATAACAATGAATTCAATTTCATATTTAAAATATCAACAATGAATATAGTCAATTCGTGTTTCATTATAAGATTTTGATTATTACTAATATATTCTCAACTAATTAACCATATTACTAGAATAATTATTTTGGACATTCGATATCGTTTCAATATATATGGAAGCAAAGGGAAGTCTTGACGGCTAGTTAAAAAACATTTTACAAAGTTATTCGGAATTCCGTCACAATCTGGGCTGATTAAGAAATTGAACTTTTTTACTACTTCCAAGCTTTCGAATTTATTTGAATCCTTTTCAATGCTGAAATATGAACGGGTGCTAATATTCAGAGGTGAAAATTATCATTAATTTAAACTTCGTGCAAAGTGAGTTTGTACAGATGGAGTGAAACCTTTCTGGAAACATGAACACATTTATTATTATTATTAAATCCTTTATTTAGCAAAAATCAGTCAGCTAATATAAACATAGAATATAATAAATACAGTTACAATATTACATCCAAGCAAAACAACATTACATATATAATAATAATACCAATACAAATTATATTACAGTAAACGTATGTCAAAATTATGGTAATAAATCGACAATGATAACACATTTATATAAAACATAAATACAAACAAATAAATATAATACAAAAATTGTATAGTCGAAAACCAGAAATAAAATCAAACAACAAAAACAAGATTACAGAATTAAGTGATTTGCAGGCCTAATTTATAGACATAACTCAACAGTCATTGCTGCTACTTAAATATTGACTCATTAAATAATCTTTGAGCTTG
>CAJUYI010004928.1:0-17019 GCA_910591695.1 Galerucella pusilla
CTTTTTTCCCAGTTCTTTGCGTCACTTTCACCCACAATTGAAAAAAATTTAAACCATTTAGTTCCTGGTAAGTTCTTATAGCAGAATTAAAACGTGAACTAGGAAACGTTTTTTTTTGAATATATGTTTTGGACAAATACTTTTATTTTCAGCCAGTCCTTATTAATTAGTAGCTGTTCATGTTGTGATTTTAGCTCTTGGCATTCATATCGTTTGGGTGGTTTATTTTTTTTAATATGGTCTTTAAAAACGGCCTTAACCACTTTCTTTTGCTCTGCTGTCCAAGGAACCAACGTTCGCTGTTTTCCTTTTAATTTTGTTTGCACCTGCTTTTTTTCCGTATATCTTCTAGGGACTCTTTTTTATCATATGATAAGTTTATATTTTCTTCTGTAATTTCTTGGTCTTGGTGTTCAGCATCGTTATTCGTTAGCAAATTTTCATCCATGTCTATTGGTATATCATCTAAACATCTACTTTTATATTCTGCTGCCTGACCTCTCTCCATTAAAAACAAGAGTTTCGTAACTTTAGCCGTTTGGTAGACATCATCAGGCAGACGGTAAGATGATCTGTGCGTTCCAGGATCATGACCCATATAATTAGATAGCTGTTCAATTTCATTCTCATTTAAACTGAATAACTGAGACAATTATGCCAGGTGTTTTCTTAGTTTTGTACAACTTATAGCTTGCGGATTCTTAGCTCCACAAGCTGTTGCATACTTGGATATAATTTTGTAGCCAGTAACTGTTGTGGTTAAACCTGGCTTTCCAAATAAATATGGATTTTCCTTTGATAAGAAGTTTGGTCGGAATTTCAATAGTTCTGTAATGTGATTCTGCGTGTCATTGGTGAATATGACTGGAACCGCACGTCCTCGCTTACCTCTAATGACCACTCTCTTTAGATTTCTTATTAGTATTCTTTCCGTTTCGGTTAATACTTCATTAAATTCTTCATAGCTTTCGTTCTTCTTTCCCGCATTTTCATACGTATGGACCATCATCCGTTGTAATTCACCAGGTCGGCGTCTATTCAGTAATATAACTCTACAGTAGATCGTTTCTAGTAGAATATTATATGCGTGAACATTAAAATTATTATTTTTGAGATCACGTAGAGCTTCGGCTGATTTCATAATCAAGTATTCCTTGAGTAGTTTTAAATCGCTAGCTAAAGGCACTATTGTTATTTTATTGAACTTTTTTAAATTTAAATTATTGGAAGCATGATTAGATACATCAAATCGCCAATTCGACTCTAACAGATGTTTCATTGTTTTTAAACCTGCTTCATAATTTCCAGTATCAACAGAAGGTTCTTGTTTTAATAATAAATAAATGCCTATATCACAACATTGTTTTAAAGATGTAGCAATATTTATAGCATATGTAGGAGAAATATATGTATCAATTTCTCTATCATATTTTGCCACTATTTTTGTGACTTCAACAAATTTGTCGTAAAATTTTGGCTGTAGAGCTTGAAATAAATTTCTTATGGTTGGTTCTACTTTTTTCAATTCCAGTAAAATTCTAGATAGTTCTCTCATTTTCCTGCTTGCAACATTAATAAAATGCTTTTCACGATGTATTTTTATGTACCTTGCACCGAAGGCACATATTAGAAAATCACTTTTAGCTTCCAGAGAAATCTTGTCTGGTCTCATTTTAGGAAAAACCTCGTCCTTTAAACGTTGGTCAACTTGTCTTACGTTTTTAAGTATAAAATTTTGGGCAACTGCTTGAGCATTTTTCGAGAATTTTTCGCCACAACATGTTTTTCTGTGTCTGTACAAAAATTTTGATGAATAAAATCCCAAACAGTTGGTACATGGTAAGTAGTTTCGATCTGGCTGCAAAGCCTGTTTAACGGGTTTCAAACATTCAGTAGAGTTTTTTATGAAATTGCCTTTTTTCTTTAATAATGCTAGTAGCGTTCTCCTATCTTCGCTTTTTTTGTCTTTGGAAAATATTTCTTGCACTTCTATTTCATGGAAATGATTTCTTTTCATATGTCTCACAAAATTAAGCACATCAGTTTCACAAAAATAGCACATATCTCTTTTTCTTTTGTATATTCCTTTAACCTTTCTATTAGAACTTTGTGGTGATTTATTGTTATCTTGACCAGGTAGTAAAGAGGTACTGTCTAGTTCTGAAGACGAACTTACTTTTGGTGATTGGATTTTTTGATCTCTATTAACTTTAGAAGATGGAATAACCAGTATATTTTCCAAAATATCAATCTACAAAAAAAAATAAGGTTAATTATTTTCATTTCACTTTATTAATTCCATAATTACCTTACTAGTTGAAGCTTCAGCTTCACTGTCTCCACTAGTATACCTTGAATCAGGTGAGTAGTCTGGATCGTTATTACTGTCATCGACAGGACTTTCAAGGGTATTTTCCATGTTAAGGAAGTTGTCTCGTTCGAGTATATCTACATTTTCTTTGTCTCTACTTTCTTCTGTTATATTAGGCTAAAATCAAATCGAAAGTAAATCTTTACCTGAGGTATTTTAAGGTATTGAAGTGCAATTTTACTAACTTTGATAATTGGTACAATCAGCTTTAAAACGATTAAGCCCTAGTGAGGTGTAAAATTGTCTTAATAATGCCTAATACTTTGGAATCAAAAACTGTTAGTTTGATATCAAAGCATCATGAATAGATTCCACAGAGTAAACGATATCAGTTGATAATTTCTATTTTATTCTGCGATTCTCAAAAACCATTTAAATATATTATTATAGTGTAACTTACTTCAGTTTGATTTATTTCATTCGTGTCTTCAGAGCAAATAGGTGACAAAGCTTTATTACAAAACCATTGCTTTTTCTTTTTTTCTTCGAAAAACTTACTTGCTCTCTACAAAAGTATTTGAAAATGAAAACCATTTCATATCATGACTAAAATAACAGTACTTCTATTAGTAACACATACTTAAATTATTACCTAATGGAATATATTTAATTTCTAATGAAAAATTGATTTTCAAGATATTGAAGTTCAAAACTTGAAAATTGAAACATATTTTTAATTCTTTACTTGGATACACAATACATTGAATGCATACAGGATGGCACAAAACACTTCACAAGAAATAAATTAAGTATACACCGGCAATCGTGAATAACCCTGTAAGAATTGCATGTATTGTGTATTGAATTGAAGTAGAAAACACATATTCACCAATAATTTCAATTTTCAGGTTTGAAACATAAATATTTCGAATATCAATTTGTAGCAACAATTCAAATGTAGATCTCCCTGTAATGTTGATCACATTTTATTGGAATTTGCATGTGGGTGTTTTATCCAAAGATGTAGTAAAAGTTCTGGCTGCAAGGAACTTATTTCCGGAGATATGCACAGAAGAAAAGTGGGCATTTTGTAACTTTAAGGCCCTGTATCTCGAAAACTAGTGATAGGATTAAGTTGGGCCCATTGAAACATTTGATACCCATACATATGAAACCTATATCTTGTAACACACAAGTGATCGCAGGTAACTGAGTGCCAAATTGTCAAAAATTTAGTTCTATTTATTTAATTTGTATTGAATATAAACTACCCCCAAATGGAAAATAACAATATTTGTAACTTTCCAAACAACTTTGCTGGCCAGGAGTTTCCAGCTAATTTAATTCATTGAAAAGCTGTAAAGTTTAAATGACACCCTGTATATTAACTAATGCAATTGGTATTGTGATAGCATAAAAAATTCTATCAATAGCTATATTCACGATATATTAACTAATGTAATTTTGTGATAACATAGCATGATTATCAACTTAATAT
Source organism: Galerucella pusilla (assembly GCA_910591695.1). Classification (NCBI taxonomy): domain Eukaryota; kingdom Metazoa; phylum Arthropoda; class Insecta; order Coleoptera; family Chrysomelidae; genus Galerucella; species Galerucella pusilla. Next base: position 3,810 of record CAJUYI010004928.1, read on the forward strand.
TCCTAGGTGTAACATACCTACTATTTCGACCTTTAAAAACAGCCAATATTTTTATATTATATATTAAGTTTTTATTAAAACCTTTTCTCATAATAACACCTTGGAAATAAATATATTATTATACTTACCCAGTCTTGAAAAAATGGATAACTCATATTTATTTTAAATCACCAACACTTCTTATTTGAGGGAATCACTGGTGAACGTAATAACGAGATGAAAACTCATGTAAACTGATGCATATCGTAGGTAACAATGCATATGATGACTTTGTACCAGTTTGAATGATATATACACTGTTGCCGATTCTAGGAAGCAAAATAGTCGTAATAATAGATTTATAATATACGTTATGTATATTTGTCAGCGCACCTAGTGGAATTTCGTTGAACTAAAATCGTATAATATGTTTCATAAACAGCACTAATTTGAATCCATGCATGTCACGAATTCAGGATACTACACTGTTTTTATTCAAAATTTGAAGGTACCTTCAGTAATTTCAACACTAGAGACATTTGTACCAGGAATATGGTGGCGTTTCTTATAATGATAACTTGGAAATCGGCAAAAACTATTTTGCGTCCGGTATACGGAAGCAAAATAATTTCGGAAGCAAAATACTGCTAAGGATATATATATGTGTATATATATATATATATATTTAGTTAACATACAAGGTGGGCTCCACCCATGTTAAATCTGAGGTATAAGTGAGCTCCGCGGTAAAATGGGCTCCGATATACGGAGCCCAACTTACCAAGTCCTAAAAAAAGCATCAGCTACCTTATATTTATGTCTAGATTGATTTGGCATAGTTTTCAGAAGGAGCTAGTTTTGGCCGTTTTCGTGAATTCGTATTTTTTTGTAGTGCGCGTGTATATTTCTAGATGGCGATGTGTTGAAAACTTGATATATATTGTATGTCATATATTTAGGCAAAGTAGGATCCGATAAACTTGGCACTGCCGCAGTTGAATACCCCATCACTTTAGCGGTCGGAGTAAGCTCCTTCTGATAGTATTTCATTGAATAGATAAAGAATTACAGATAGTAAATGCTTATTATAGCTAAAGTATTCTTCAAGAAAATCAAAGCTATGAGCAGAATAGTCTATTTTAAAAAATAAATTCAGGAATTGGATATTAATACAAGAGCTCTCAAGTAATTCGACATTTTAAACGATTCAGAAACGGGAGCTTTGGATTGGTCAGTTTTTTGTGGAATATGAATTCATTTTATTATTACTTCCATTAGTTCAGATAATATTACTCTGTCATTTTGAATATTGGAAGGCATTTGAAATCGTTTTATTTACACTGTTTTTCTTACTGATTCGGGCTTGGAAACTTTTCATTTATATTAAAATTGGAGAGTGTTAAATTAATAATCTACTCGTTCAGATTATAATTTTACTGGTTCTATACATAAGTTTTTCTTGACACCAAAAATGATTGAATGAACACGATGTTTATTTTGTTTTTTTTTTTCATTGCCTTCTTGTTCCTATTTTCCATATAGATTTCGGTTTTTTTACCTTATGTTTAAAGATTATTTCTACTGGTTTCAAATTTGTTGCAAGATATATAGACTGAATGAATGTAACCAAATGTTACGTCAGTTACAGACAGAGACTATTAGATGATACCAAAGAAGAGGCACACTTACGATACCAAAGAAGAGGCACACTTACCTAGGCTTTTATTCAAAACGGTGTCAGTGGAGACATGTACAGGGTTACTCATCATAAATTACCCACCCCCTATTATTGTTATTATCAGTTTAAGAAAAAAAAGTCTTACATAAAAGTTGTTTGGTTACATCTGAATCTCTTAATATTCTATCAAAAGTTCAGTAGCATGCAAATTTAAGGATATACAAAAAATGATAGTTTTTTTCTTCAATGGAAAACCCTGTATATTTTTACATTTTTGTAATGTTTTTTTTTATTTCGTAAGTATATTATATGTTACCCCTACCTTATACCGTTTTTGAGTTATTAAATGTTGCAAACCTTAGTATTAGTAATTACTGTGAATGAGAAAAAGATAATCCATCAAATCTATGAAAATGAGAACTAATTCTTATTTGATAATTGTCATTTTCCTAATAAAGTAATTAAAATGGTTCACAGTAAGAGAGAAAAAGTCAAAATATATATATGTATATAAAAAACAAAGATTTATTTGAGAAAATTTATAAATAATGACCCATAAAAGATATTTTTAATGCATAATTGATAACACCTCCTTATATTATTTATAAAAAAATTGCAGATTACTTCATAATTCTCATTTAGCTCGTTAATTTTAAGTTAAATCCTGTCTTTAACCACTTGTATGTTATTATTGTTACTATTGATAGTATCTTCCACCTTACTGTGAACCTTTTTAATTACTTTATCAGAAAAATGTCGATTATTAAATGAGTATTAGTTCTCATTTTCATAGCTAGCTTTGATAAATTATCTTTTTCTTATTCACAGTAATTACTAAAACTAAGATTTCCAACATTTGATAACTCAAAAACGGTATATGGTAGAGGTAACATATTATATATTTTTGAAATCATAGAAAAAAGACCATTTCAAAAATGTGAAAATATACAGGGTATCCCATTTGAAAAAAAAAACTATTATTTTTTGTATCCACGCTACTGAACTTTTGATAAAATATTAGGAAAATTCAGCTGTAACCAAACAATTTTTATATAATACTTTTTTTTTCTAAAAGTAATAATAACGATGATAGGGGGTGGGTAATTTATAATGAATAACCCTGTACCTTGAATTTACCATCATACTCTTATTTGTCTAAAACAATGACTGAGTAATTAACAAAATATATTTGATTTCTTATAACTCTAGCACCCTGTATCTCAGACCCCTTATCATTCGGTTAAGTAATTTTATCTCCATCTTTTAAACATACGGTTACAATATGGCCCATAATTTATGAATTATCCTGTATAAGCAGTTTCATAATGCAGTTGAAAGTTGTTTTATCTAGTGTTCAATTATATGTGTATAAAAATTGAGACTAAGCAATTGACGTTTCGAATAATTTGTTTATATGCTTTTTTCATAGAGAAATTATCATGATAATGTAGGTAATTAGATAAAATCGGTAAATTGAATCTATAGGTTACTTCATAGAAAACAAAATATAAATGCGTTATCTTCCACTCTATGTAAAAAAATACATCCCTTCGTCACTCGTTTTTGTTATAACAACTAATCGGTCTATATTATTTCGAGGGTGAAGGACAGTTGATGAGAGATGGTGGCATAAGTGCATATACAGGGTGATGCCAAGACAGTCCTCTGTTCAGCAATATGGAGTTCTTTTTAAAATTTGGTGCAGCATAACTCAGAAAATTAATTTTAAGATGTAAAATTTCGATAATGTCAGTCACAAAACTTCACGTAGAATGAAGATAAAAATGTCGCATAATATTTAGAATGCATTTTTCAATGTACTTCACAATTGAATTAAATGTTCAAAATAACCACTTCTTGACCATAACCGAGGCGATTTCGGAGTTCTCGTACAACATTTTGTATGACCTCTGAGTTATTCTATTAATTTCTTCCGTTATCCTAAATTTTGAATCAGCAATATTGCCTGGTCTATTGAAATTAACTTTGGATTTTGAATAGCCAATAAAAAGGAATCGAGGAGTCAAATCGGGAAAACTAGCCGGCCATTCGATCGTTCCACGTCTTCCAATCCACCTATCGGAATAAAACTCGCTTGAATAATTCCTAACTGTACGTGCAAAATGCGGTGGAGCTCCGTCTTGTCGGTAGTAAATAGATCGATCTATTTCATTTAGATGATTTACATCAGGAAAAAGTATTTATCTAATTCCGCTATCAAATGTGACACTTTACGTCACTCCTTGACGTTAGGTAACGTCACGTTTTTCATAACCTTCATATATCAGTTATGAAAAGTAGTTATGTAAAAACTTTACGTAACTGTTTATGTTTCAACATATAGATACCACATGAGTTTCAAAAAATAATTTATTAATTAGGTAGGTACTGTCAAAACTGACAATTATTTCATTATTTAAACTGTACAATTAACCCATTATTTTAATTCAATAGTATTTTGAGATTTATAAACATTAAAAACATTATTCAGGACACAGTTATTTAAAGTAAGTCAATTTTCTGGGTGATTACATCATAGTAACAATACTTCTAACACCATTTGATTCCACTTCAATATTATCATTGTAATTGAAGATTTTATTGAATATTATGAAAGCGCGGAATTAGATAAAACGTTGTACGTAAACACGTTATGAAGAGAGCGACATTGTTCAACACGCGTAATTTGCAGAACTCGCTAGCACTCGTTTTGGCAAATATTACGCTTGTTGAACAATACCGCTCTTTTCATAACTAATTACGTAAATATCTATTGTAAGGTAGGCACTAAAAGTTGATAAAAAAATCTAGATAAACCTCACCATTAACTGTGCCGCGACTTATTTCGCGTGGATCGTCGAACAAAATATGTAGATCTGTAATTTATCTTGCTGCAATAAATTGGCTATTTTTTTTAATTCAAACAAGCTCAATATTTGAAACTAGATGAAAACAATATGATTGTGGTGTAGTTCGTAATAGTAGTTTGTGCAACTAGTGTGGATATGGACAGTCCACACGAGTCGAACACTATATTTTTTCCACGACACACTTAAGGAAAAAAAACATTTTTCCTACAACCACTACGCAAAACACGCTTTTCTACACAAATTTCTATACGCAAAGCAGGCCTTTTCTTAATTCTTTTGATAACCGTTGGAAAAGTAATGCAAAAAGTACACGCTATGGTACTTTTCCGCACCGAAATGTCAAACAAAGATACCTTTGACCTGTCAACTTTTTTGTCAACTTTTTTCCAACAATTCAACCTAATAGTGAATTTCTTATAAGTGTACAATGTCCTAATTTAAACCAATAGTAAGTAACCGATTTATTTTATTATTTATTTTAATTTATTAATTATAAAAACATTAACCTATTAAGCATTATTTTTGGGAATTATGAATCAAGATCAAAATAATTTATCTTTTGAGTTGTCCAATTCGGACATTGAAAATACTCCTCCAGATATTATCGAAAAGGCTAGAACTGCAACCGAAAATTTGTTACCTGAGGTTCAAATTTTACAATCAAGTATACATTCAACTGATTTTTCTATTCATTTTCATATTGTAAGTTCCTTCTGTTTAAATAAAATAACTATATACATTACTGTATTTCTTTCATTAATAAATGTGGTTGTAGAAAAAATATTGTGTACAACTTGTACACAAATCACTTTTCCCACTCGCTAGATTTGCGACACTCGCCTTATGGCTCCTGCCACAAACTTTTGCGCTCGAGGCAAAAGTGACGCTTTGCGCACTATAGTTATAATAACTACTATTATCAAACTATAACTTCAAATTCAAAATCCTCAAAAATTTTATTTATAATTCTACCAATTCAATTTTATATTCCCACTGATTTTTTGTGATAAATGTACAGTTCTTAAATGTACAATTTGTATATATGTTACGGTTTCCTTTTTTAAATCTGCGATGCTGTTAAAAGTAGATGTTGCGAATTGGACTCGCGCACGAAGGGTACCGTACCATAAACTATACGTATGAATATTCTGCTAAATATTTCAAGCATCTACCTATTGTTATCAATATCGAGTAGAATAATTATTTGGGAATATCATTGAAAAAAAATTCTCCTCACGGAAACTGGTCTACCGCAAGGGAGACTGGAATGCTTACTAGTGGACTACCGAGGAATATGCCAGACATCTATCTATAACATCAAATGTATTACATAATTCCAAAAAAAAATTACGTCTGTCAGGAGTCCCCTCAAATATCTATTGTATTTTGTTTTTAGTATTTGTTGTTAATTTGTACGGATCCTTTCAGATAAAATAATTTTTATAAATACATATTCTTGATCCGGTGCTTCTAGGAGAGACTTTTTTGGAAACCCCACTTTGTCGACACTTTGAGATTGATAAACACATTACTTGGCGGGTACCAAACGCAAATTTTGATTGGTGGATTTCATATGCATTCTAGGATGAATATGAAATCATATTCGTTCAGTCAACCGATATGGCCTACATTTCCATTTTGTAAACTGTGCAGAAAGTGGATAATATACATGTGGATGTAGAAAAAGACTATAGTAGATCGAATAAACAACTTAAACATTTTTTTTTATTCAAGCAAATTGAAAATGTGCAACAGAGTTGAATGGAAAATAATTGATATTTCTCAAAAAACGAAAAAGGACAACGATTTATGAACAGTGTGGTACGTGAAAACTGTAATAGTTGTGTTTCGTAATAATTCATACAACTTCCATGTTTGCAAAACAACTAATTGAAAAATAATCGTATATTTTTCGGAAAATCTAAAACCCAACCTAGGAACTGTTTGAAACATCATTGTTATTAAAAAAAACGGTTTACGAAACTAAAATACCTTTATCAGGACCCGTTTTCAACTGTTATAATAGAACAAAAACATGTCCTTGATGGTCTGTTCTATGTGCCTATCAAGTTTTATCAATATTATTCAAGTTGCTTTGCAGATTACTCTGAACAGACCGAGAACACACATTTCCTAATATATTCACTATAGGTTGAATTTTTGCCAAAAAAATCGAAAAAATTAAACAGGGTGGCTTCAAATGACACTTACAACGTTTGCATGTAGATACCCCTCGTAGAGTTGGACAAAATGATATAGGTAAGATTAGTTAGTTAGTTAGTTAGTAACTGGAAAAATACAAGGAAAATTTTTCCTTTTATTTCCTTAGTGATCTTGCATACTTCATGAAAAAATTGAGGAATACAAAATGAAATAAAAATAGCCTCAAATGCCAGTGGCGTAAAAAATCGGAAGAGAAAGGTGACATACGATTCCATATGTACACCACTCGATCAACAATCAAAATATGTTTTTTCATCAAAATATGCCTTTTACATTTAAAAACAACCTGCCAAATGTCAAATCAATTTACTAGTCTTAGAATTGAGTTGGACACTTGGACGTATTAACAATTTTACTAACTAGGTCGAGTACAACAACATATAAAATTTTCAAAGAAATTTACCATGCAGTCGTCACTTTTCATAAAAAAGTGCAAGGTCCTTCTTCGGAACTATCAATACTGAAATAATTAGTGGCGCATAAATGCATCCATCAATTATGTGAATATATTTTTCCATAAACATTATATACTAGTTCGACTATCGAGCTTATTTTTGTCAGTAGGTCTTTATATGATATGCTTATATGCTAATTTATAGGTATTATTACTCTTCCAATCATGATATATAAAACTCTTTATCTTTAATATGACAAACATTTTTTGTTTGTGTTGTTTCAAACTCACAAATGCAGTCTCGGATTATAATTTTTGACGAAAAGGCCTATCGCAATCGTTTTATACATTGTCAATACCTAACAGGCAATTTTGGTTTTTGTTGTATTTATCAACTGGCGGATAGTGGCAACGCCGCAAGGAGTTCGTATTGCCTGAAATGCTTCATATACGGAGCCTACTTTGCTTTGAAGTATGCAAATATACACCAACGGAGCCTACCGTAACCGTTACATATACCGGATCCCACTACGACGTCAAGTTGTATAGTGGTATACATCAAATATACGCTAGGAGCCCAAATTAGACTACAGATATAACGGAGTTCACAATAGCCTGCAACAGTATATATATGTTATATTCACAAAACCACGTTTGGGTTTTTAAAAATGATTTTTATTTGAATAACACTTGAGATACAATAGTATGATGAAAATAGAAAATTAAGTAATTAAGAATAAAATTGTAACTAACTGGATTGCATTAGATAAATCTAATTTATAAGTTTTTTAATAAAACGTCAGCGTTAATTTTTATGTAAAATGCAATCTAGCGTCGTTCCCATGAAAATAGAGAAGTTGTTATCATCTTGTAATATGACATCGGTGTAACTCAAACGTCAGCAATATTTCGTATATAACAACTCCCCCATAAAATAAAATTGCTGGTAAATAAACAGCAATTTGAAATTAATAAAAATGAGAAATACAAAATTTATAAAAGTAAAGAATACAAAATTCATAAAAGGTAAAAATTACAAGATTAATAGAATTACAAAATTATAAGGGTATAGCTTAATTAACAACTTCTGATTCAATTTCTTCGGGTGCGTCGAGCTTGGGTCTTCTTTTGGGAAGGATATTTTGAAGTCCGATAAAAACGTTATTTGATTTTTCAGAAATAGGCTCTTCTGTTGGTTTCCTGACTCTAATATTTCTAAATTTGTAACATGTGTAAAGAACAATTAATAAGGCAATGAGTGCAATCGTAAAATAAAAGAACCAAGAGATATTTTTCTCGACAAACGGTTTGTTTATAAGTTCGTCTAAATCTCTAGAATATTGGTCTAATTTATTTTTTGTTACTTGTAGATCGTTCGCGTTAATGTTATTTAAATCTAGTTTTTCCAATTTTGGTATTTCTAAATTATTTGGTACACTTTGGCAGCAATTGTAGTCAATTACTACTGGGTGAGGTTCATGAGATATATTAATAGTTTTCTTAGCGTTGGCTTGTATTTTGGTTATACCGACAAAACCGAAGCACTCCGAAAATAATTGTAGAATAGAGTTTTTATTTATAGTTAATGTTTCTGTTTTTCTGTTCGGACAGTAAATAGTCGCACGTACCGGTTCAGCAATTAACACTAGCCACATGTTTTCTTCAAGTTTTTGTACATTGTAACCTTGTCCGTTAACCACCGCACTTTTACAGTTTTCTGGAAATGTCTTATATTGTTTTAGTAAACGGGCCTCGCACATTGCGTTATCGTCTATAGGATAAGCGTAAATATCGCGGCACAACTTTTGATTCGTCGATAGTTGCTTGCATCCTTGTAGATTATCGATGGGTATATAAGTTAAAGAATCATCATCTCGCGCTAGGTATTTTTGAGAAAATGATAAAATATGGTGAAGTCCAGTTCTATTATCATATATTGGAATCGGATATAAGTGATATAAAGTAAATACTTGTAATTCAATAAGTGGAATTTTGAGAACGAAAACAAGATCTGAATTTGTTTGATATGCTTCAAGATTAATTATTTCTAGGTATTCTCAGATATTTGTTTAAGAGCAGTAATCAAATTTTCGGGTTCAATTATAGAAGTATGAATGATTTGAAGCTGTGCAAATGTTATTGAATTTAAAATATCGTTAATACTACTTTCAAGATACGCGTAACTCTCCATTAGTTTTTCACAAATTTCAAAGAATTGTAATTTTGCTTCGATTAAGGATATATCATTAGTAGCTTGTTGAATAGTGGTTTCGATTTTGGTTATATCTGAATTAAATACTTTTTCGTCTATTTTAAATTGTTCTATAGTGTTATTAAAGTCTGTTATCACTGTACTTGTTACTGATAATTGATTTTTTAATAAATTTTCTAGCTGATTTTGGTCTGTTTTTAGTTTATTGATACAGTCTGTGAAATATTCACCGTCAGAGGCATCTAGGTTACCGGTAATTGATTTGAATATACTACCGATACCATTGATTAATCCTCGTTTTTGTCTTTTCACTTCAAAAGATATTTCGTTGAACTTTTGACTAGTGGATTTCGAAATTTGTTGTAATAATGCCAAATGGGATTTTACTTCTGACTTGAAGGATGTTATGAAATGAGAATTTGATGCGAAAGTATTTTGAATTGTTTCTAGGATTCTATTATTTTTTTCAAATGTTTGCTTAAATGCTGATATGTTTTTATGTACTAATAATGTCCACTCGTCATTCGAGACAATAAGTTTAGTTTCGTCGTGATAGTAGATTCCAATATATTGTTAATAGGCTCAATTTTATATTGACATGCTGCTGTTCCGATCAGCAGCAGGAATCTGAAAATAAATTAATTTTCAGTGTAAGGTTTCATGAGATCAAAATTTATTTTAGACTGATAATTTGTTTCTAAATTTAATACTGTTGCAGAATTTTTATGTATTTCTAGTATTTCGAATGGGCCTTTAAACTTATTTCCCAATTTGTTTTTAATTTGAGTTTCCTCTACGTAGACTTTGTCACCTATTTTATATTCTGGTTTATTTTTAGGGACATGTCTGTCAAATCGAATTTTAGCTTTTTCTTTTTGCTTTGAGGTGTTTTCTCTAGCTATTTTGTAATAGTAAGAGATACGGTTGTTCAAATCTCTGATATATTTAGTAATCAATTCTTGTTCGTTATACAACTTTTCGGGGGGTCTAGAGGACGTATGTCCGAATACGAGTTCGTATGGCGTAAATCCGTGCGTTTTGTTAACCGAATTATTGTAAGCAACAATTGCATAAGGTAAAATATTAAAGGGGTGTTCATTTGGGTGATCCGCTAGATGCACACGGATCATTTCTAATAAGGTAGCGTGTAGTCTTTCTAAAGACCCATTACTTTGTGGATGCCCGACACTTGAATATGTCAACTTAATATCGAACATCTTACAAAGATCTTTCATCAAACTATTATTAAATTCGAGTCCAGCGTCGCAATGGATGCGAAGTGGTGCACCAAAATGTTGGAAATAAACTAATAGTCCATTAACAACCGATTTGGCAGTTTTATCCGCAAGGGGGTATGCTTGAGAAAATTTTGTTAGTTCGTCCCTTATCGTGAGGGCGTAATTTCTTTGGGGTACCTCTAAAATATCAACGTTAATACGTTCGAAAGGTGTTTTAGGTGTTTCAGTTATAACTAGGGGACTGTCTAGGTTTTTACGACAAACTTTTGCCTCTTGACATGCGCGACATGACTTAATATAATTTTCGACATCTCTATTGAGACCTGCCCAATTATATTTTTGTCGTATTCGTCTAATAGTCTCATTAATTCCGCGATGAAGGTGGCTTTTGCCATTATGGAAATGATCTAGAATAATCGGTATCTGATTCTTATCTGGTTCTTTGGTAATATTTTGACAAACTGTGAATTTTACGTCAATTTCTGAAAGTAAAAACGATAATGTCTCTAATATTGGCAGTTCAGGATTATTCTCAATCACGTATTTTTCAGAAGGTTTAAATAAATTGCGATTTCTGTAAATTGCTACAAATAAATGTTCAGAACTACTCGTTGGTTCTAATGGTAAAGGTATAATTAAATATTTTCTATATTTCACAGATTGCCACGTCTTTTCGTTCTCTAAGAGTACTCTGCCAGCGGTCTCTCTACTGGCAAATTATGCCCGAGCTCAGCCGTAGAGGGTAAAAAAAAAATATAAAAGTGAGCCGCGCCACCGACTTAAACGGTTCAAGCCGGAAACCCCTTGGTCTTGTAGGCACTAGCAGAGCCACACGATAACAACTGAAATTATGGTGAACTAAATAAATAAAACGATAAATAAAATATATTAGATTACTTTACTCAATCAATAAAAGTAAATCAAATTGAAGTTGAATTTCCAAAATGTGTAACAATTAAAAAAAAGTTAAAGTTCAGATAATATAAATCTTGAAGCCAAGTGAATACAAAATTAAGTACAACAAATAAAATACAATTAGATAGAGAAATGAAGATTCATACAGAACGTACGTGTGATCACACTAAATTTCAATTATCATACATAAACAAAAGTTAGATAAGCTTATCTGTGATACTTGGTTTTCCTGGTGGTCCTCTTCGGGAAAAGTTAAGCGTTCTAGATGCTCAGTTTTCTAGTTGAAACCTTCAGACCAAAGCGCTGGAGTTGGGACCCTCTAGTTCCAACAAAAGAAGGCAGATCTTCCAGATAAGTACAGAGATGGATCCTCCAGGAAGAGAAAAACAAATCTTCCAGATAAGTACAGAGAATGATCCTCCGGAAAAAAAAACCCTAGATGTTATAGGGTTTAAGTCAAACACTTAAGCAAGAATAACTGTAGCCGGTTTGGTTATGGAACGGCACCTGCTAATCAACAATGGCTTCCCTCAATTAAATCCCGCATGCGGTAATTTTAACTCGACACCAAAATCCAAAAATATCAACAACTGAGGTAAGATAGAATGGTCAAGTTAAAAATCAAATGGTTTTTCTTCAAAATCCAATTAAGATGGCCCAAATACAGCCAGATATGAAAGGAAAACCGTAGAGGTTTTGCACACTTGTTAATATCCCCCAGACCCTAAAATTCTCACAACCAGAACAAGACTACTTCCCAAGCTGGATATCAAGAATGACACGGAATTGACGTCAACCAAGAATATTCGCAAGTCTATGTTCCACACTAAGAATCGCGTTCGTCCGTGTTGATAGCTAGCCTCATCTACACAGAAATGTAAACCAAACAATAATATAATCGATAATACACAATAATCGAGGCTAAAAACTAAAGCAAAATCTAATAATTAAAATACCTTACTCAATCTCCAGTGATCAACAAAAATGCCATAGCCATTAACAATTGAATCTCATCACAATGAGGTATGCAACACTATTTACAACGAATGATATATTTAAGTTACAACAAAATACGGTACGCAACACTATTTACGAGTACTTGAAAAATATAAAATTATCAGAGATATAATTATAATGGAAATGTAGAAGGAACAAAAAAGCACGTTACAAGATTTACTACTTAGTACATTAATTTTTCCGTAAGAAAAATCGGGGCTTTCTTCAAATATGTCGTCTATTATTTTTTCGTGAAAATCTTGTAAATTATCTTTTTGAAAGAAAGTCAAAATGTTTTTATTCTGCTTGTCTAGTAACTGAATGTTAGAATATTCTATTTTAGAATAATCAATCAATGATTTTGTTTTATATAGTTCGACAAATCTTAGAAATTCCTGTTCTGCTACATTCCAGTCAATTTCTATTTCATTTTCATCCAACTCTTTAGATGGCCCTGCATGCTCGAGAGTAGGATAGATTGAGTAGGGTATAGGTTTGAAATTTTCTAATTTTGATTTAAAGGAAACAAAATCTTTTACGTAATTAATTTTTATACGCGAAAGTGCATCGGCGTTCTTATTAGATTTTCCAGATTTGAATTCAATTTGGTAGTCGTATTCCTCTAATTTGAGGCGCCATCGTGCCAGGCGACTGCCAGGGTCTTTTATCGAAAATAACCACGTAAGTGGTCGGTGATCTGTTATG